>CALZFC010000280.1:67500-72500 GCA_945643635.1 Allodiplogaster sudhausi | reverse complement strand
TTAATTAAAATATTACTGGGAAGCATTCATTTATGCTATTTTATTTCGTAGATGGAGCTTGAGCGGGAGAAACGGGTATTCAAGGATGTCAAAGGCCCCGTCGAGAGGGTTTGCATATGTAGATTGGCAGGCAACAGTGGCTGTAGTTGTAACATATTCTCAGGAGAATCTGACCGTCATTTTCAATCGCCACGAAGCGCGCGAACTTCCCAACTTGTCGTCTCTGTTGTTTTCTCCTCTCGCAGGCGGTCCGAATAAATTTTCACTCGTAATAGAAAAGGGCTTGATGCTTCCTTATTGCCTGTTTAGGAAACGGCGACATTCGCGAAATACTCGGCTCCTGCGGTTCAATGACCGCTTCCCTCAGACTGGTTGTTAAGCACGTTGCTCTTCATTCGATCAACGAGGTTCGGTTACATACCGCTTATATCATTTAAATGTTTATTTCAAAAGGATATTAATCTTTCTATTAACTAAGGTGCTGCCGCTCCGTTCTCGTCACCTTTATACGATCGCGAATAAGCCTCAGCGCGGACTGACTGCCATTCCGCCAACTGTCCTCAACGCATTCGTGGGTATGTTAATTTAAGTCTGCTTTTAAAAATGTATGTTGATCTAAAAGTTTTTGCTCCATGTCAGACGCCTTCCTCATGGTCATCGCGTTCAAGGGTCGCACTGATGTCCAGAAGAAGCAGATCGAGGGATCTGTGTGCAGCCTTTGGTCTCACTATTGGACTTACGCAAAGTTAGTCATGTCCTCCTGATGTTTAAAAACCTCCTCTCTCAACACTATCTCATTCTCCGTTTTTATTCAGAACGAAGGCGAGGTCGGATCATCAGAAGAATCGCACGGGAGACACCAACAACTCTGCCAGCATCAACGAAGGACGCCAGTAAAGTCAGCCTGAACTGCACTCCCTTACCCCATTCGCACTCTTTCTTTTTTCTGCGTTATCTTCTTCACTTTCTACCTGGCTAGCTAACTTTCCAATTGTTTTTTCAATACCTCATTCACACACTTTGTCAATTTCCTCATTATCAATGTTATGAACCGGTGCTAGGTGATTATACAATTCTTTATTCGTTAATATGTTGCATAATTACGCGCTGTATGCTTGTTAAAGTTTGTTTGAAGACCACTGATAAAGTGTACCATGTGTGCCTTATTAGGCTCAAAGTGAGTCCAAATTATGAGGATTCCGATCCTAATTATAATATCGTCGAGCCTAATTCTAAGATCGTTGCGGTTAGGTTCTTCTCCAGCCTAATTAGGCTCACTGTGAAAAACCAGAGATTATGAAGAGAGGAAGTTGAGAGAGGAAGAGAAAGGGAGAGAGAAATAGTGAGGGTAAGAGAGAGAGTAAGGGGTAAGCGAGAGAGAGATAGAGAGACAGAGAGAGAGAGAGAAGAGGGAGAGAGAGGGAGAGAAAGAGGGAGAGAGAGAGAGAATAACTGATCTGTCAAGTACAGATTTACCGGTCCTCGTCCCCGCCCCACTCAACCTGGTTTGGGGAAAGTCTATACTAAAAAATAGTGAAAATAGCGTTTTAATCTAGTTCCGCACACTTGTTTATTTCCCTTCTCAACGATTGAAAGGCTATTCCACCACATAACAATTAAGCGATATTAATGAAATTATGAAATGAGAATAATTAGTAGATATTTATGAGAAAAAAAAAATGAAAAAAATTAACAGATATTTACTTAAATGGATATGAAAATAGTAAGTAGAAATTTAATTAAATGGATATTAAATAATCAGTAATAATTTATAGATAGTTAGGAAAATGGATATGAAATGTTAAAATGAATAAATGACCCCCCCCCCCCCTCCCCTTCGAACCTTAACGGAGACCCCTGTCGGCGTGTGCTTGAGTTGCACGGCGTTCTGCGACGTGTTCACCTTCTGGCCGCCCGGGCCCCATCCGGAGATCACGTTCTGGGAGAACATGGGAAAGGTCCACTCATCTCTATTTCGCTCTCTCTCTCTCTCTCTCTCTCTCTCTCTCTCTCTCTCTCTCTATCTACCTATCGCTAGCTCTTTCTCTCCCTTTTCATCTTCCCTCTCTCTTTTTCTCTCCCTTTTCATCTTCCCTCTCTCTTTTTCTCTCCCCCTTTTTCCTTCTCACTCTCCTTTCCTATCCTCTATCCTCCTCACTCTTTCTATATTCTTTCTCTCTTCTCTCTCTCTCTCTCTCTCTCTCTCTCTCTCGGACCAAAGCTGTACGACGTCCTCTGCCTTAATCTCCGGAAAGACGTAGTCCTTGAGGCGTGCCTTGCTAGAGGCTGCTCGAGAATTGGCAGACGCGGCTGATGACAAGACCAGCCGGAGCCGTAGCATAACGCTCCTCTTCTTGAGTAAATTTCGCAGATTATATAATTATACATTAACAGGTTCTCCTAGTGGTGCTCGCAAGGTTTCCAATGAAGCAAATGAAAATATTTATACTTTATATAGCGAGCTTCTCTTTCGAGTTACCTTCTCGTCTCATCTTCAGTATCATATCTTGGTTCTATACCCAACACTACATCATGCATGATGTCTCCATCGCCAATTGTGTAGTAAAAGTATTTTTTTTTAATCAAGTATCTCATTTACAGGTACAACAAAATGCAACATATAAGCTCTACAATTCTCACAGAGGAGAGATTTTTGCGTCAGAAATACGAGATTTGTTTTAGGAGATAAGTGTTTGTGTGAATGAATACAAAAGAAGAACACCTAAATCGGCCGGTAAAACTCGCTCATGCTACTTTACAATACATAATAAAACGAATCAAGAATCGATACCAGTACTTCTGGTGGTGGAGTACAATTCGTAAAATGTTACAGTATGCTAGCGAAGGCGAGGTAGGACACAACGGAAGACGGGTCGATATGTGCACGAGTATGCGTGAGGAATTATAGTAAATCCGGGAAAGCTAAAAAAAAAACCGTACGAGCATAACTGGGTTTTTTTACGTGGGATCAAACGGGCTATTACTACCGTATTTGAATTATAATTTGAATTCAGAGATTGTTTAATAAATACAACAGGACAATCAGTTGGATTCAGACACTAGGGCTATCGAGCGTCAGTGTTAAAGCAAATTAGAATTGACGCGAGGCTTTTTAAATCAGATCAAGGTAGAGAGAGAGAGCGAGAGAGAGAGAGAGAGAGAGAGAGAGAGAGAGAGAGAGAGAAATTGGGAGGGGAGATAGAGAAAAGAGAGCGGAAGGGAGGGAGCGAGTGAGAGATAAACAGGCAGAGTAAGAAAAGAAAGAATTGGCAAAGTTAGAAAAAAGAGAAACAGAGAATCATAGAAGAACAAAAAAGAGACAAGGAAAATGCTTATTGTGAGAGAAGGAGCTTGAAAATCTAATGGTAAAATCAGGGGAAATTAGAAAATGAAAGTAAAGAGCAATATATAATTATGAAGCTTTCACAATTGAAATATTCCTCTACTCAGACCTCTTCCTCGTCTTCAATGCCGCTCTGAATAAAAAAGAATTACAATATTATTTCTATTATTTTAAGGCCTTAAAATCCGGCTCCTATTTTACGGCCCAAAACGAGGTCTCCCATTTTATGGCCCAAAACCCGGCCCCCTATTTTACGGCAAAAACCCCGGAGTCCTATTTTACGGCCCAAAATCCGGCCTCCTATTTTACGGCCCCAACTCACTCCATCGGTCGCATGTCCATTCGAATGAAGTCCATTGAGAATGCCATTTGCGTGCGTACGAAGTCGCATCTCGTGAACAATGTCAATCTGAGGAAATTGAAAGTAAATTTTTTTTCGAAAATCATTGCTGGATAGTCAGCAACATATTTTTTCTTGTTTTTCTGCGAACAGAAGGCACAGGGAGCCCAAGCCCAGTATTCGATTCAAGTAAATTATAATATAACTGTTTCCATTTCAAGATTTCAATTCACCAATTCAAGTAAATTATAATATAACTGTTTTCATTGACCTCATGAGTATTAAGTAATAAACAATATTACATAAGTCAATTATATATAATATCAAATAGTAAACCAATCATAGTGGAAAAATAGAAAAAAAATTGATATCAAGTAATCAATACCATCAAAATTCAAAGTAAAACCTCTGCTCTCTCCCGAATTTCGTCCAAAGTTTGCTCAAGGAGCAGCCGGCCATTCTCGTAGACGGTCACCAGCTCATCCTGAGATCATCATTCTTCAGTCATTCTCTCTCTCTCTCTCTCTCTCTCTCTCTCTCACACACACACATACACTCTCTGTCTCTGTCTCTCTCTCTACCTCTCTTTCTCTCTCTCTACCTCTCTCTCTCTACCTTGCTCTCTCACTTTCTCTCTCTCTCTCTCTCTATCCCTCTCTCTACCTCTCACTCTCACTCTATCTCTCTCCCTCTCTCACCCTGCCCCTCTCTCTCTTTCACTCTCCTTCTCTCTCCTCGGCCGCCTACTCTCTTTCTCGCTATTTCTATCTCTAGTCACGGACAAAATATATGGACACCATTTCAACAACATCGCACTGGCTCTATTTCATGCTTACTTTACTTCAATTTTTGTAAAGGACCATTACGATATTTAAACTGTTCTTATAACTCTTAGAACCTCTTAAAAGGACTATTTCCAAATAGATAAACTTCTTAAATTGCCACCACCTTCTCCGGATCTCCTCTCCCCTCCTGGATCGTCTGCAGCTTGCCTTCTGCGTCCCTCTCTAGTGTCAGTCTTCCCTTCTTGGATCTCTTACCGATGTCCGTTGCTGGATTCTTGCAGACATCTCTCTAAAATAAATTTTTTAATAATCAGAAAAGGTTGGTGAGAAAAGCAACAACTAATTATCATACTACCCCCAAGGGTATACTGTGGCATGAGCCAGGGGTCTGCCGACCCCCAGCCAGGGGTTTGGCGACCCCCAGCCAGGGGATCTGGCGACCTTCAGCTAGGGGTCCCTCAGCTCTGGTCACTTGATACACCACTCCCCCTCCTCCTCACCTCCTCATTCCCGATGACGACGTGGCTGCACT
>CALZFC010000280.1:12500-65000 GCA_945643635.1 Allodiplogaster sudhausi | reverse complement strand
AAATTAAATTTTTTTTTGGAAGTCTTCGTACCTTGTCTTACATACAATTCAACGTAATCAAACGAAAGAGAGAGAAAGAAAGAGGGAAGGAGAATAGAGGGAGGGAGGGAGAAAAAGAGATAGAGAGAGAGAGAGAGAGGAAGAGAGAAAGAGGGAGGGGGGAGGGAGACAGAGAGAGAGAGAGCATGAGAGAGTGAGAGTGAGAGAAGGAGGTAGGGAGGGAGAGAGAGAAGGAGAGGGGGGAGAGGGAGAGAGAAAAGGAGAGGGGAGAGAGAGAGAGAGAGAGAAAGATAGAGAGAGATACCTATGCTCCGCTGCCGGAATAGAGAAGCCGGCCATCGCACACGAATAGTACCTTAACATCTTGGATTTAGCAAACAAACACATATGTAGCTTTCCACTCCCAATGGACGACGCAACATTATAATCATGTAATAATAAGAAAAATAATAATACAAAGACCACTAATAATAAGAATACCTTTTTAACAAGAACATATATATATATATATATATATATATATATATATATATATGTATATTCATATAAATTATTGAATTTATCAAAACTATTTTTTTAAGAAAACCGATAATCAACCGACTTCCTGCACAGCTGCAAGCCGGCAATCGTGTCCGTGCCCATGAAATTGACGAGGTGAGCAGCGCCGCCGATCGCTGCACTCTGTATTGATGTTCCATTTCTCTCTCTCTCTCACTTACTCTCTGTCTATTTCTTTCTTACTCCCTCCTCTCTCTCTCACTTTCTCTCTTGTACTCTATCTCTCTCTCTCTCCATTTCAATCACCCTATTTCTCTCTCTCCTCTCTGTATCTCTCTCCTCTTTCTTTCTTATTCTCACTCACTCTCGCTCTATCTCATTCTCTCTCTCTCTCTCTCTTTCATTTTCTCTCTATCTGTCTCTCTCTCTCTCTCTCTCTCACCTCCACCGACGACGCGCCCCGATAGCCAAAGTCGTGTAGCTTGAACGGCAGTCCGGCAACGCTGTCCGCCGTGTCACGCAAGAAGCCTAAAGTCGTAATTGGTAAAAAAATTTATTAAACTTATTTTTTAAATTTTAATTCACTTGACTTTTTAAACAGCTTTAACTATAAACTTTGATAGATCATACCTACCAAAGCTTATTTCCGAAAAGGGGGGAAATGTAGCCTGCTGCTTGATTTTTAGTCTCATCTTTTTAAACCACCTTTTTAGACTAATTCGAATTGATCCGCGCTCATAAAATGATAAGTCAATTATTGAAAATATAGAGAAAAAAAGAAAAGAGAAAAAGAGAACATACCAGCGATAATTTCCTTTTGCGCGCGTGAATTTGTGCAGACTGTCATCGGGTACCAGACTTGCACGAGGAGAGTCTCAAAGTTTCAAAGTGTATTCCACAATAAGTCTGGAGAAAAAAAACAATTAATTCCGCGTCTTTTTCATAAAAAAAACTCAACTCACATATAAAAAATTTTAAAGAAGACAATTACTATTCTCTAATTGTAAGGATAAACTTGTAACGAAAAAAAGAATACTTCCTTTCAAACAACTTCTCAAACTTCTAAATTATTTATAAATATAATTAATAAAATTCTTATTTCATCATTTATGTTAAACAAATCAACAATTTTGCACTACCTCGAACCAGTTCGTGAGCCACGGCACTTCGGGATCAGTGTTCTCCACCGTGAAGAGGACATTCTTGACAGGGACTACGGTGCCCTCGGGGACTGCCTTGATCCGGAGTGGGAGATAACCGCCGTGCTTCTGAACGTATTATGTATTAGAGATTAAGAGGTAAACATAAAAAACACATTATTATAAACAAATTGATAGATAACCCGAATAAACTACGGGAGATATCCACCACGCTTCTAGGATCATTATTTTATGGTAATTAGTGCAAATAATAATGCTAGGCATTGTTAATTATTTCATCTAATAAAAAAATAACAATGTACAAAAAATACTAATAAAACATAGTACTTTATTGTTCCCAGCAATAAGGTTTTCGTGAAAAATACACATGTTAATATTTTTAGAGGAAAAGCCTACCTCAACAATGTAATTCCATCCTTCTTCGTTGAACACGTCAAGATTTCCAAAGTGGACCTGAAGGGAAAGAATAATTCTTGAATGAAAATCCATCGAGGCTATTTTTTAAAGTTCTTATAACTTATTAAATACCACTAAAGAACATCTCGAAGGGAGCTACAATGGCAAAAACAAAGTTTACGTTCTCGCGCTCTCTTCTCTACCCTCTCATGATGCCAATTATCTCTAGCACCTCATTTCTCCTTTCTATTTCATATCGCACTTTTCCCGCTGCCTTTCATTAACTCTATGTACGCATGCTATTCTCTTTCTCGACTATCTATCTCCTCAGTCTTTCTCTATACTATCTCTGTTTCTAAACCCTCTCTATCTCTCTCTCTCTCTCTTGCTCTCTCACTATCTCTCCCTCCTTGTCTTCCTCTCTCTCTCTCTCTCTCTCTCTCTCTCTCTCTCTCTCTCTATCTCTTGCTCACCTTGTAGAAGTGCTTGGCCTGCTGCACCGCTGCGTGGTTCACCACCGGACCGACCATCCATCTCTTCAGCACGTACTGCAGGCCGAAGAAGCAGACCTCAAAAAAGAGTGAAGATGTTACGAAATTTGAATAATTACATTAACTTTTTTAAATTTCATTATCGATATATAAAAATATTAAATTAATAACAGGGAATAAAAAAGGGTTGCTGGACTCACCATCAGGCATTAATCTCATTTTTTCGAACTCATTTTCACCTACCTCACCCTGTGCCTGTGCCGGAAAACTGTCCGGCAACTCTTTTATCCCTTGATTGCTAATATTGAAATTTATTGACTGACCTATTCGAAAAAAAAATTTCTTTTACATCAAAAATAAAATATGTATATATACACAACACTGCTGACATGTGGAAACTTTCCGCCTCGACTCTCAAAGTAGCTGTACACCCGTGACGTGCCCTCGGGATACTGGCGATGGTGGGTGATCTGATATTAGACAGATATAGTGTATGGTGAGAGATTGAGTAGAGAGAGAGAGTGATAAAGAGAGATAGAGAGGGAGAGGGAGAAAGAAAGAGAGAGAGATAGAGAGACAGAGATAGAAAGATAGAAAAGATCACAATGACATGACATGACAGAATCTCAGTTGCCTCTAATCTACCATACTCTTTCCGCGCCCAAACCAATCCGGCTGGACTGTATAGTAACCCAAGAGATTCCCTAAATACCGTACCCCGCACCTTGTAAGAATCCGCCAGGTATAGGATGCTGTCGACAGCGGAGAGATCCGCGCCAAGCATGGCTCCGATTCCGCCTCTGCGTCGCTCTTCCGAGGAAGGTCTGTAAGCATGCTATATCATTTTATAAATAAAATGAAAAAGAAAAGAATCTCATTGTCAGGAATTACTTTCAAAAACAAACAGTACTATGTGACAAAATGCATTAGAGCCCTGGTCATTTTAGTAGAGCGAGAATTTGGTCTTAATTCCCGCGTATTCTCCCAAAATAGTCATGTGATGGGGGGGGGGGGGGAACAACTTTGGAAGGCTGCAGGCAGACCTGTAGACCTACACACCAGGGGAGCATTGCATGCATACTAACTTTCTTCTTCTTCTTCTTCTCACATTATACTCCTCACCCTTCCTTTCTCACACTTTCCTTCCTCCCACCTCTCTTCTAAACCTCTCTCTCTCTCCCACTCCCCATTCTTCTACATTTTCTACCATTCTCCTCAGCACTCTTTTTCTCTCTCTCCTTCTAGCTGCCTCTAATCTCTCTCCCTCTCTCTCTTCTCTAGCCGACTTTAGCCTCTCTCTCTCTGTCTTTTCTTGCTGTTTCTAGCCTCTCTCTCTCTCTCTTCACTAGCTGCCTCCCCCTCTCTGCTAATCAAACAAGATCATCTCAAAAAAGAGCATTCACGAGCGAAAACAGTGGAGGGAAAACTTGCAGAGGCCGCATAGCGATGACTAATGGTAAGAAAGTAGTAGTCACGTTTGCCGCCCATTCTCGCTGTATGGTGCAGGTCTCACAACACAAAAGCGGCGATAAAGACATTCATCCAGAATCGATACAAGTAGATCAGGAATTAATATAACCATGATGTACGGTCATTGTCATGAAAAAATAATCATAAATCATGGTTATAATGCTGAATTCGGGAAGGGAGGAAGCCGAATTCATAACTGACACCGGGGAAGTCAACACAGCAGATCAGGGGAGGGGGGGGGAGGGGGGGGGGGGGTGCTGCGAAATGTACAAGTATTGCACACAAACATTTCCGGTAGTTCATCGAGCCTTCAAGCCCATTCTGCTCTCTCTCTCGCTCGCTCCCTCTCCTCTCTCTCTCTCTCTCTCTCTCGCTCCCTCTCCTCTCCTCTTCTCTCTCTCTCCCTCCTTTCTCTCTCTCTCTCTCTACCTATACGCTTCTCGTCTCCTTAGCTAGATGTCAAGTCAAGCGTGGTCCTATCCGGAAAGAGTGGAGGGGGAAGGGGATGGCGTCAGGATGAAGCTCTGGCTGCATTCGGTAAACCATGGCATACATTACACTCGTCATCGCTTCACGGACACAGTTAAGAGAGCCTGTCTGAGATATTCGACCATGGCCAGTGCAGAGGGTGCAGGGAACAAAAATATTTTTTGATTTTAATTTACTTTGCAGGGGTCATGCAGCATCATGAGAGCTTCCAAAAAACATTTTTTTCAAAAATTATTTTGAAGGTATAACTACAGTATGCCTTGATTTACCGAAAACATTCATTTGACCATAAAGTTCGTAAAAGCTAACCAAACTAAATTTTGAAAGTATCGTTAGATTCGTCATCGAAAGGCGCATAAAAGTGCCTAAACAAGTTTTTAATTAAAGTTTCATTAAAAGGTTGAAATGAGCACTTATATTATTAGAATGTGTCACTAGAGACCTTTGCAGTCATTTGGGTGCGCTCTAACCATAACCATCTGAAAGAGCGTCATTTCTTACCTCTATAAACTGCATTTCATTAGGATTCACCTTCGGGAACTTTCAATGTTCGGCAGTGAACACCTTTATGAGTTGTGGCAGGCTGTTCAAAAAAAGGCCATAAAAGGTGTTAATCTCGCTCTTTTCAGAAATCAAACATACAATTGCGTTTGTAGTGTAGAAATGCATAAAATAATCTAGATAACCTTTTCATACGAGTACTTTTTCAATGACTTTTTCGGCAAAAATGGTTTTTTCTAGCCTGATGACGAGAGATTAACGCATGTAGTCAGAAAACAAACAAAGACTACGAGTAATTACCTATGCCACATGAAAGCCCAGTCTTTTCTACCTGTAATATACTATCTATCTGCTGAATTCGTCTACGGGAAAGTTTACATATGTATGTTTGAACCGCGCGCATTCACAGTGCGGCTTGCCCGGAAAATCCCCTTTAAAGGAGCTATCCGGCGAATGATTATACAGTAGCGCTAGAGAGCCAGTTTGAATGCGCGCGCTCATAAAGTTGCCTGTCGCTCGGTCGAGAGAGCGTGTGAAATAGGAGGGCGGCTATGACCTACCGTAACCAATTCTCTACCCGCCAGTTTTCACGTTACTATTGCTCAGAAAGTAGTGAAAGAAAATCGCTCAGATTTTCTGGATATATGTTTTACGCCAATATGAACTTATCCATATAGAACAAAACATAGGTTAATTATTCCCCGGATACCTCCTTTAACCTAGCTATCTGGCTTCATTCGCGATATTGGTTGAAGTGGCTCATAGCATCTTATTCACCACGTCCTGGCACACAAAAAAGACGCCGTAGCTATTTTAAATTCTTGTTTATTCACTATTATTTTCGATAGAAACTCTTTTTGCCTCTATGTGCAAGAGACAGAAATGTGGCTGTACTCAGAACAATATGGAAGGCTACACTCAAATGACCTTTCTATGTGAAAGCCCAGACTTTTTTGTGCAGAATATACTTCTTTAAGACAGCCAGTCAGTTTCGCTACGAATCGAAAAGCAACACAAACTCGAGACAACACAATGGATATTCACTAATTCACCGCGTTCACCGCGAATATTCACCGTGCGAATTGGAATATTTGAATGATGCTCAATTCGAATATTCCAATTCACGCGGTGAATTGGTGAATATCCATTGTGTTGCTTTTCGATTCGTAGCGAAACTGACTGGCTGTCTTAAAGAAGTATTTTCTGCACAAAAAAGTCTGGGCTTTCATATAGAATGCTTATTTAGGTGTAGTCTTCCTTATTTTTCTGAGTACAGCCACATTTCTGTCTCTTGCACATAAAGGCAAAAAGAGTTTCTATCGAAAATAATAGTGAATATACAATAATTTAAAATAGCTACGGCGTCTTTTTTGTGTGTCAGGACGTGGTGAATAAGATTCTATAAGCCACTTTAACCAATATCGCGAATGAAGCCAGATAGCTAGGATAAAGGGGATTTTCCGCGCAAGCCGCACTGTGAGTGCTCGGTTCAAGCATACATATGTAAACTTTCCCGTAGACGAATTCAGCAGGTAGATAGTATATTACAGGTAGAAAAGACTGGGCTTTCATGTGGCATAGGTAATTACTCGTAGTCTTTGTTTGTTTTCTGACTACATGCGTTAATCTCTCGTCATCAGGCTAGAAAAAACCGTTTTTGCCGAAAAAGTCATTGAAAAAGTACTCGTATGAAAAGGTTATCTAGATTATTTTATGCATTTCTACACTACAAACGCAATTGTATGTTTGATTTCTGAAAAGAGCGAGATTAACACCTTTTATGGCCTTTTTTTGAACAGCCTGCCACAACTCATAAAGGTGTTCACTGCCGAACATTGTAAAGTTCCCGAAGGTGAATCCTCATGAAATCCAGTTTCTAGAGGTAATCAATGACGCTATTTCAGATGGTTATGGTTAGAGCGCACCCAAATGACTGCTAAGGTCTCTAATGGCACATTCCAATAAGAAAAGTGCTCATTTCAACCTTTTAATGAAACTTTAATTAAAAACTTGTTTAGGCACTTTTATGCGCCTTTCGATGACGAATCTAACGATACTTTCAAAATTTAGTTAGGTTAGCTTTTACGAACTTTATGGTCAAATGAATATTTTCGGTAAATCAAGGCATACTGTAGTTATACCTTCAAAATAATTTTTGAAAAAAATATTTTTTGGAAGCTCTCATGATGCTGCATGACCCCTACAAAGTAAATTAAAATCAAAAAATATTTTTGTTCCCTGCACCCCCATGATCGAGTATCATAGACAGGCTCTCTTAAACCGTCCGGATTGGTATGGCGTGAAAATAGCAGACCAGACGATCCAATCTTTTTTTTTAGAATGGCAATCACTTGGAACGAGAGCTTGGACAAGGCAGCAATGGACGCGAGAATTGGTGCGAATGAGTGAGGATGGAAGTGTGAGTGAGAGCGACACCGAAGAAGGGAGAGAGAGAGAGAGAGAGAGAGAGAGAGAGAGAGAGAGAAAGTAGATGAGAGAGAAATTAAGAGAGACAAGCGATAGAAGATAGACTGAAATAAAGTGTGAGAGAGAGAGAGAGAAATAAAGGAATTTCACAAAGCGAGAAAGAGTGACAAAGACGAGAGAAAGAGGGGAGATAGTGCTAGAGAGAGAGAGAGAGAGAGAGTGAGTGAGTGATAGAGAAGGTGAAAGAGTGAGAGAGAGAGAGAGAGAGAGAGAGAGTAAAGAAAGAGTAAGGGAAGAAGGGAAAGAGGAAAGAAAGACAGCGTGAGAGAAAGTGAGAGAAAGACAACCTTTGAGAGAGAGAGTGAACGAAAGAGAGAGAGAGAGAGAGAGAGAGCGAGAGAGAAGAGAAAGAGAGAGACGCCTAAACATATTGAGACAATGATATAGAGCTATCAAGGAAGCAAACGGATTAAAATACTCCAGAAAAGTTCATGATGACTCTTGGTGTCTTCTTATTAATCTGCTTATCCAGTGTTATCAGCGTGACCAGTCAACTAAGAATGTCCTTTTCATGGTTCCATTTATCTTGATGTGTCTAACAAAGCACACTCTCGTACTGCATGTACAAATCAGAATTACTCTCGCAAGATTACGGTTGGGCATTACGAAAACACAATTAAATAGTATTGATAACAGCATAAAAGAGAGAGAGAGAGAGAGAGAGAGAGAGAGAGAGAGAGAAAAGGCAATAGAACGGGAGAAGGAAGGAAAGAGATAGAGAGAAGGAGAGAGATTATATATCGAGAGAGAGAGAGAGAGAGAGAGAGAGAGAAACAAGAGAGAAAGAGAGAAAGAAATATAGAAAGAAAGAAAGAGAGCGAGAGCGAGAGATTGGGAGAGAGAGAGAAGAGAGAGAGAGAGAGAGAGAGAGAGAGAGAGAGAGAGAAAGAGAGAGAGAGAGAAAGAGATCTCGAGAGAGAGAGAAAGAAAGCGAGAGAGAGAGAATGAGAGAGAGAGAGAGAGAGAGCGAGAGAAGACAGGAAAGAGAGAGAACAGGAGTGAGTGGAAACCAAACACGGTCATAGTAACCAATAGGCTTTGAGAGTTTGATTTACGTAATCGTCAAGGTATTGGGTTCTAATATATCCTGAAGATAACGGTTTCTCCCGCAACTCAAACGGGTCGAACATTCCAAAACAATCTCGACCAACGAGAGAGTTGATTCAATATTTATCAGGATACAGTTAAGAGAGCTTCTCTGTAAGAGTCGAGCATGCGCTTAAGGCAGCCTGCCCCGGGAAAATTGTTTTCGAATTCATTAACAATAATCATTTTTCTTATACAACTCGACCCGCTCTATTTAATCAGAATAATTTCATCATCATCCGATTTTTTCCCTTCGGGATACAATTTTCCATAGAAATATAAATATTTCAATAAAAGTATGTATGTAGCATTTGAAGATCTCTGTGAGAGCTATTAGATGATATACTTACGATTTTCTGATGTTAAGATTGAGCAAAGTTATGGATCGCTGAATGCGCTTGCAGGGTGCCTCGGCCGCCGTAAACGCGCCTTTTTGACCGACTCGCGCGCATTGCTCGCGTCGTAGCAAAAATTGGTACCCCCGGATTTTTCTTGAATGGTGCTTATTTGGAAGCAAATTTCACGCTCTTTCTTTCTAGCTATGTGTCAGGGTGGGGAAATGATCATAAAGTGGCATGCTGACCCTTCAAATAATTTAGACCACATTTTCTCGGTCAAAATAAAATTTTAGTAAAACATGTTCCTAGATGAAATTTGAAGTGCTTTTGAAATGCTATCGAATGATATGTTCATGGTTTGACAAAACAGGTTTTGGACGAATTTATGGCACAATTAATTTTCAAGGTTACGGTAGTGTATCCCGAAGGGAAAAAAATCAGATGATGATGAAATTAGTCTCATTAAATAGAGCGGGTCGAGTTGTAGAAGAAAAATGATTTTTGTTAATGAATTCGAAAACAATTTTCCCGGAGCAGGCTGCGCTCCAAGCTTACGGACATGCTCTCTTAATGTTCTGCACAGATTCTCAACACTAAACTCAAACGATCGAACAGCTAATATAAAACGTTGGTAATAAAGAGTGAAACCATCCTTCACTTACCTATATGTCATTCTACGAAACATTGCGTCAAATTCAAGAAAAAATAAAATAATTCAAAACAACAGCTAAATAATATACAGTTAACATAAATGGTGTGTTTCTGCCGTCTCCGAATCCTCTCCCAATATCAGAGCACTTTATACCGTCCATGAGGTCCGCCTTGGCGAGCTTGTGTTGTCTAAAGAACAAAGAAATAAATATCTAAGAAAAATAATGCAACTGTATTTGAAAAAAATTTCAGACATAAATTATTTCATGGGAAAAAGCGTTTTCTTTGAAAAAATAAAAATAAAAATAACACAAATTATGAATACTATTAAAAAAAATTTTTTTTTTTGCTCACCAACTGCCGAATGGTTTCCTTCATGATACGCAGAATCTCATCTTTTGCACGGCGTAGTTGGAGTTCGGAGCGTGATTCCAGCAGAATTGTCAGGCGACGATCGCCTTCCTTAGGGTCCTGAGAGGAAATGTTTACTCTCTCATTTTTATATTATTATTGTTGTCTAAAAAATAAATAAATAAAAATTTATTCATCATGAATTACTTAAAGCCGTTTGAGACAACTTTTCTCTTTTTAAAATTATTATCTTTTTAACACCATGAATTTCGAGTTGCAATAGAACTTTAATAAAGGCTCTACTCAAACACTGTTGAGTAAATGTTTTTATTAAAATCCTAAAGAACATCCTTTAAAGTACATAAGAAGAGGTAAAGTAGAATAAAAAACAACATATATATGCGGAAAGATGTTCTATAAAAATCCTAAATAATACTTACGTTAAACTATATAAAATTGTTTTAATACAATAAAAAATAACAGCTCAGGAGCGCGAATCCACTCAATACCTCACGTGCTTGCTTACCTTGCCCTGTGGATAGTGAGTGCCTCGCACTGACATGCCCACTTCTGCATAGTCGCAGACTTGCCCGATCACCTCCTGGAATGATCACTTGTTGTTAGAGATAAAGTAGAGAGAGAGAGAGAAAGAGAGAGAGAGAGAGAGAAAGAGAGGAGGGAGAGGGAGTAAAAGAAGGAGAGATGGAGAGGGGAGAAATGTGTGGAGAGAGATAGAGGGCAGCGAGATAAAGAGGGAGACAGAGAGAGTTACGGAGTGAGATGGAGAGATAAATGGAAGACCGTGAATTAGAGAGAATTGCAAGAAAACAATAAACAATAATATAAGAATCTTGAGGAAACATAGAAAAGAAAAAAAGTAGCGAAAGAAATAAAACTAAACGGACCCTCGAACAAATCCGATAGCGCACTTGTTGCGGGAAGTCATTGATATCGAGCTCCTAAAGCATAGGAATAAAAAAGTTTTAAAAATAATTATAAGATAAAAAAAATACATGAACTAATACAAAACAATTTCGTTTAGAAAAACACAAACATTTAAATAAGGAAAAGTTAAAAATTACAAAACCTCCTCAAAGTACTGCGTCTCTTCTGGCGCCATAGCGACTTCAGGCGGCGCCTCTCCGCCCATGTAGTTCAGCTTCTCGTTCAGCTGGCCGGCCTTGGCGCGTGCCTAGGGTAAGCACATTAATTCCTCGTCTTGATTAATCTTTATTTTATTTTTGTCCATACAGATTTTATAAGCTTCATATTAAAATCAGATAAAATGACATCATCTCTTCACAAAAGTCCAAAATATATTTTGGACGATAAAAATTAAACTCTCAAAAATTTGTCCGCCACCAACCTTTGCCGCAGCACTCAGCTCAATGTTCGACGGTTCAATGTTGCCCTTGAGCACTGCCTCAGTCGCTCTGGTAACGTCGTCCTTACGCTCTTGCGCTACCGTACTCAGCTTGTTGATCACGACTTTGGCTGCGCGACTTCGAACCTGCATATCAAATAGTTTTGTGACTTTTCTTTTCTGGTGATTTAAATCAATGGAGCAGGCAATGTAAGGTATGAAGGCACGTTTTAAACAGAATTATAATAGATGAATATATGTTTTTTTTCTTTTCTATCACAGTTGCAAACTTATTTATCATGCCGCCGTGTATACTTACTTTTGAACGTTTTGACCCATCGAGTCTAGCTTGCTCTACCGTATCCTCCCCTCCCTAACCCGCCGAGTCTAGGCTGCTCTATCGTATCCCCTGTCCCTAACCCGCCGAGTCTAGGCTGCTCTACCGTATCCCCTGTCCCTGACCCGCCGAGTCTAGGTTGCTCTACCGTACCTCGTCCATCTTGCTCTCGACACTCTGGTTGAGTTTGGCTGCCTGGCTGCTGCTCATGCCGCTAGTCGAGCCAGAGACGACCCTCGTCTTGCTCTTCATCAGAGACGCGAGCTGCGCGTCGATTTCGTCATCGTCGTCGTCGTCCTTTAATTTTACATAAGTTTTTATTTTTTTTTTTACAAACTAAAAATTTATTTTGCTAAACTAATTTTTTTTAAGAAAATTAATTTCCTCAAGACCAGCACTACCGAAAGGAATGAGAAAATAGGGGGGGGGGACAAACTGTAAAAAAAATTTAAGTAAAAAAATTGCTACTTAAATTTAGTAATATGCTTACAATTTGCAGTATTCTTTGCGGAGAACATGAGCATATAATTACAGTACATTTAGTTCTTACAGTATACCCTGGCCGTGGATGCATGGCACTACAATTCTCTGACCTGAGCATGCTCCATGCCGTGCATCAGCTTGGTCATTCGTCGTTGAGTCGTTTGTGCGTCCGCCTCGGCCTCGTCGTACTTGTAGCCGGAGCCGGCGAAGCTGAGAGAGACAGTGTGTGTGTGAGAGAGAGAGAGAGAAAGAGAGAGAGCGAGAGAGAGAGAGTATGTGAGAGATAGAGGAAAAGGGAGAAGAGAAGAGAGAAAGAGAGAGCGAGAGAGAGAAAGGGGAGAAAGTGAGAGTGATAAAGAGACAGAGAGAGAGAGAGAGAGAGAGAGGAGAACGAGAGACAGAGAGTATGCGGGAGACAGAGAGAGAGAGAGGAGAGAGAGAAGGAGAAAAAGGGACAAGAGAAGAGACAGGGCCAAAATAAATAGCTATCCTCACCCTCTTCCACCCAGCACGACCTTCTTGCCCTGTGCCTCCATCTCTGCCTTGAACTTCTCGAACATGTCTTTCAGCTCTGCTGGCGGCGTCACTCCGGCCGTCTCGAATGCCTTGCAGATCTCGCCCGCCATCTTCTCTTGGTCTGAAATATATATATTTTTAGAGGAATTTTGTCCTAGGGTTCTTTTCATTAAAAAGGAAGAATGATCAATAATATATTGCGCCAACTGTACAAACAAAACGTTAGAATTCTTCTTCTCCTCCACTCCTCTCTCTCTCTCTCTCTCTCTCTCTCTCTCTCTCTCTTCTCCCATCTCTCTCTCTCTCAACCAACTCTCTGGCAGCACAAAAGTGTAGGCCCATCCCTTGTTGCCTGCTCGTCCCGTCCTGCCCACTCGATGTACGTAGTCTTCGTAGTGATTCGGGCAGTCGTAGTTGACAACGAGCACGAGATTCTTGACATCCAGGCCACGGGCTGCGACTGAGGTCGCCACCTGATCAAGAAAATATTTTAAAAAAAAAACTGAATCAATCAATCAATATTCGTTAATTAGGCCCTTCATAGCAAAACGGATAGAGAGGGAGACAGAGAGAGAAGGAGAATCTATCAGCCTTTTTTCTGTCAAACCTTTAATCATTGTACTATAGTAATTATTACTCGAATATATTATACCCTACACGATTCATGGAAACCGTGGGATTTGGTAATACTGAGATAAAAATGAAAAGATAGATAGATTAAGACACGAAGACAGCGAGAGAGAGAGAGAGAAAGAGAGAGAGAGAGAAAGAGATAGACAAAGTTACAGAAATAGAGAGCAAAAAAATGAGTAACAGAGATCGAGTAAGAGAGAGAGAGAGAAAGAGAGAGAGAGAGAGAGAGACAGCTTCCTCACCAATATCTTCATGTCGCCTGCCTTAAAGTCGGTGATGGCCGAGTCTCTGTCGAATTGGTCGATCGCTCCGTGGAGTGGTGCGCAGTTGTAGCCCGAACGCATCAGGTCTGCTACTATCTCGTCAGTCTTAAAAAATATATGATTTAAATTTCCCGCCTTTTTTAAATTTATCGTATTGTAATGACGAATTTCTTATCCTCAAGAAGAAAAGAAAAACTGATGTCGTTCCCGTAATATTTAAATAACATTTATGAATAAGAATCATCAGGAAATGGATGTCTGCTTGATTTTCAAAGGAACAATATCCCAATTTATCGTGAAAAAGAGATCATATTTAACATTGAAAAAAAAATTCCTTGTCAAATGCGACTATAAAATTCTTTTTTGGACTATTGAAACAAATTTTTTAAATACATTTCTCAATGATAGAGCCGTTATTATTATTACAAAACAAAAATAATTAAATAAAAAAATTAAAATAAAAAAGAACCTTCTCCTGTTTGTCGACAAAGATGATAATGGAGCCCATCTCATAGAACTTGCCGCAGAGTTCGAGCAGCTTCAGGAACTTTTGGTGCTCTTCAATCACGACCGCATGCTGCTCGACGTCATTGCACACCACTGACTTGCCGCCAACCTGGAGAGAGAAAGAGTGAGAGTGAGAGATAGAGAGATAGAGAGAGAGAGAAAGAGAGAGAGAAAAGGAGAGAGAGGAGAGATTGAGCGAGAGAGTGAGAGACAGAGAAAAAAAAGAGAGAGAGTGAGAGAGATAGCGAGAGAGAGAGAGAGAGAGAAATAGAGCGAGAGAGAGTGAGAGAGAATGAGAGAGATACAGTGAGAGAGTGAGTGAGAGAGAGAGATAAAGGCTGAGAGAGAGAGAGAAAAAAGAGCGAGAGAGTGTGGGAGAGAAAGGGAAAAGAGAGAGAGAGAGAGAGAGAGAGAGAGAGAGAGAGAGAGAGAAGAGCGCACGCACGATGGAAATGAAAGAGAACGATAGGGAGGACAAAACGAGAGGTGAGAAAAGAAGACAAAATAGAACGAGTAGAAGAACAAAATACCGATAAAAGATCGAGGATTCATTTTAAATACGAAAAAATAACATTAATATTCCATTTAAATACCTCGATTTCAATGGGCTGCGCTAGAATCTTCCGAGCTAGAGCTTCCATTTGACGAGGGAAAGTGGCTGAGAAGAGAACGGTCTGTCGGTCTGGGCGGATGTTGTTGACAATCTTGGTAACCTGCAGAGAGCGAGAGAGAGAGAGAGAGAGAGAGAGAGAGGGAGACAGAGAGACCGACCTGTGGCTCGAAACCCATGTCGAACATTCTGTCTGCTTCGTCCAGCACGAGATATGTGCAGCGGCGGAGATTCGTCACTTTTCCTGCAAACAATTTATTGATTCATTCAAGGGATGCTCATTGTCAGGATGAAGGAATAATACTAATGCTAACAACTGAGAGAGTGAAGATACGGAAAGGGTAGCAAGAGAGATAAAGAAGGAGAGAGAGAGAGAGAGAAAGTGAGGGAGAGAAAGAGAAATCGAGAGAAGTAGGGAGAGAAGTAGAATGAGAGAGAGGAAGAAAGGTAGAGAGAGAGAGAGAGAGAGAGAGAGACAGAAGATTTTTCCAACCATTATTAGCAGCCAGCATATCGATCATTCTGCCTGGCGTGCAGACGACAATCTCGGCTCCTCTCTTCAGATCAGCGATCTGCTCAGATATGCCCACTCCACCGTAGACGCACACCACTTTCAGATCGAATGTCTGCAGAAGAGAGACAATCAACAACTGCTTGGAGAAAAACATAGGGAGAGAAAGAGAGAGAGAGAGAGAGAGAGAGAGAGAGAGAAGGAGTGTGTGAGAGAGAGATATAGAGAGAGAAACAGAGGGAGAGAGATTGTGTGTGTGAGAGAGAGAGAGAACGAGAGAGAGAGAGAGAACGAGAGAGAGAGAGAGAGAGAGAGAGAGAGAGAGAGAAAGCGGGAGATATAAGCATTATTCCTCCAGGGATGTAACACTACTAAATGCGAGTCCTACAACAAACCAACGCCGGAGAGCAAAAAGAAGCAATTCTAAAATCTATTTTAAAATTACCTTTGCAATCTTATTCGCCTCCTTCCAGGTTTGCATAGCGAGCTCACGAGTGGGCGCCATGATTACAGCTAAAATAAATATTAACAAAATCTTTTGTTTATATTACTATTTCTTAAAATATAATCATATATAAAAATATTTTCATACTACTTTTTGTTGTATATCATAAATTAACGTTTATTATTAAAATAAAAATTATTAAAATAAATAGCCATTTTTTCATTAATTAAACACGCTTGAAACACTCACTAAAATTTAACAGGCCAGTGAGAGCAACTCAAAAAGTCTTCCCCTACTGAAGGATAAGTAAGCAAAAATTCCCCTGGAATTTCAACTCGAATATAATAAATAAATATGTGAAAATGCTTTAAAAAACAATGCTCACCAATCGGACCGTCCATTTCTTCCAGTTCATCTTGATCGAGGATGTGTCTGAAATTGTTTTTTTCCAGCAAGTTGATTTCTATTTTTAATATTTTGTCATGAGAAATCTAGAATAAAACCTACGGTAGAAAATCGCATTCTTATTCAATACCGTATTTCTAGTGTACTGCAGCACTATTTATGGAGAAAAAAACTAAAACTAAAAACAATACTACCGTATCCAAAAAAAAAACCAATACTACCGTTTCCCCGCCCACCTGAACATTGGAATGAGGAAAGCGAGTGTCTTGCCACTGCCAGTCTTGGCAATTCCAATGACATCTCTTCCACTCATAATGGCCGGAATCGCTTGTGCTTGGATCGGTGTTGGCTTTGTGTAGTTTTGTCTAAAATGTAAATACATATATTATGTAAACTCTAAATTACCTAATTAAAATGACAAGCTCATCAAGAGCAAATTTATTATATAAACTCTCTAAAGTCACCTAATCAAAGAGCAAGATCAAGAAACGTAAATTATATATGTATATATATATATATATATATATATACTTTTTAAGTTGCCAAATTAAAAAGATGACCTCGTTTCGCTAACTCCACGAGTTTTTCCCACTCATTTTATTTGAAAAGAAAACGTTGGGGAAAAAAGGAAAAAAAAAATTTCCCGACTTTTTCAAGACGTTCAATATCTTCCATTCGACTCCGCACTGCGCCCACGTCTTGATTGGTTTCGGGCAGTCCTTGCCGCGAACGCGAATCGAAAAATATTTCAATAAATTTATTATCAATGCAGAAAAAAGCCCTTCACTGATAAATAAGAAGAAAAGAATGAATAAATAAAATAATATTACCGTACCTGGTCAAGCTCATACCGATAGTCGTCCATTTCTCTCTTGGACATCTTTGTAATTTCGGGCACCTGAAGAACAATAAATTCTTTCGTCTTTAACTTGCTGAATAAATTACATAAAAATATTCGAATCTAGTTTTAAAAAAACATTGTAAAGCACTGATTGTGAGGAGTCAAATAGGGTTACAGAATCTTAAAGTATATTTATGTACCTTTTAAAGACTTCTACTATATTTTCTTCCAAAAAACGAGGCATCAAAGCGAACCTCTTTGTAAAAGTCCTTCCGGAAGCTTCTGTAGTAGACTTTCGCATGATCCGTCTGAGGAAGGGCGCGACCTTTCGCAAGGAGACTCTGAGTCGCCTGCAAAAAGAATTTCGGAATTTTGCCGGAATTAATTAATTAGTGTATTAATGACTTAATTAATTACTTAATTAATGACTTAATTAATGACTTAATTAATTAACTAGCTAATTAAACCCCTGCCTGACCTGCTCCAAATCAAAGTCGTCAATCCTCATGTCGTGATTGTCCTCGTTCTCGAGCACCTCTCCCTTCACCTTTTCCGGTTTCGCCATCGCCGTTCCCGCTACCGTCACGATGCGTACGCCACCCTGCAAAGGAGAGGCACCGTCCGAAATGAGCATTCAAATTTCGCGCGCCAAAGACATCGCTCCATTCGGGTCCCGTAGCGCGTCACCTTGGGCGGCCTTCAGCCACGTTGTGCGCGCACAGAGTTTCTTCATCAGTAGTAGGAGGAGGAGGGAAGGAAGAAGTAGAGAGAAAATCACCTTTTCTTCTGCAATTTCTTGATTCGGCGAGTAGTTTATATTTTCCTATTTTTCCCTCTTCTTCTGTCACTGCCGTCTGGCCGAGGCTCCTACCATGTTTGGGATGCACGGTGGATCTTCTTCTTTCTTCCTATTATTCTTAATATCGAACTCTTCAAAAATTCCTGACTTTAACGCTGTATGTCAAACACTTTAAGGTACACAAAATTCGCTCTGAATTTCGTGGTGAGCGGGAGATTTAAATTCAAAATACAGTATCTACAGTATCCACCATGCATCCCAAAGTAGTAGTAGTAGGCAGAAAACTCGATGGCCACACCTCTTCTTACCTTCTTCCGCCAAGGCTACCGCTCACGGCGGCTCTCGGGGTAGCGCGGCTTCTTGGAGATTGAGAGGGCCACCTATAACCTATTCGGGCGTCTCTCGTGGGGTCTTTCTCTCTCTTTCACCCCCTCCAACCTTCATCAACCACCCTCCCCTCCCCTTCCCAATTCCCCGGGGACTCACTTCACAAACATTCCTTCATTCAGACTCCCGCAACATCATGTAAGGTATCTCGTACCAGGCCTAGGTACAAGAGTACCCTGGAAAACGCTTGGTGCGTACATTACCAATTTACGGTCTTCACCTTGTTCTTCGGTGCCAGCTCCTTCTTGACGTCCAGCATGAAGGCGTCGAGAGGGTCAATTTCGTCCTCTTCAGGTTCCTTCTTGGCCTCCTCCGGCTTGACGTCAGGGGGCTCCACTTTTGGCTCAGCTACCTTCTTCTCTACTTCCACAGCTACGGGGCCGTGCTCTGCTTGCTCAGTGAGTCTACAAAAAAATTTTTTATAGTTAAATTAATTCCTTTTAATATCATTCATTATCAAGAGCTTAACGTTTCGCTCCAGAATCAATTATCTTCCCCAAAATTTTAGTAAGCTTCTTCAAGTTCTACGCATATTTATTTTGGCGCGAAATTTAAATTTAAATTTCCTTACCCATTCTCTCCTTCTTCCGTCATCTTCTTCTTCTCGATGTCTGGCTTGCTCTCTTCTTCCTCTTCTTCATCGTCATCTTCGAGAGACCAGCCCTTCTTCTTCTGCTTCTCTACTTCGCTCTCCTCGCTTGGAGCAGCAGCTTCTCCATTCGATTCGGCCTCTTGAGGTTCTGTCTTCACTTCTGCTGTGCCTGCCTGAAATAGAGAGGGGTTAGAGAAAGAGAGAAAGGGAAAGACAGAGGGTGAGAGAGAGAGAGAAAGAGAAAGAGAGAAATGGTAGATATGGGTGAGACAAGAAAGAGGGAATGATTACAGAAAGCCACAGGTGAAAGCAGAGAAATTCAATAGCCAAAAGCTTGTCCTATATAGAATAAAATATAATTAGAAAGGGCTTTTTATGTCAAATATGATGCAATGCATTTTTCTTAACTTATTGCTCAAAATGAATAAATACGATGTGGTCTGTTGTAACAAATAATTTAGTACAAGATGCTTACATCAAATAGCTTTTTGTTCATAAGCCGTCATTTTATTGGCTTATTTTTTAGACCATTTTTTGGCTACATTCTTTTCCCGCCAACCACTTTTTGAATCCACTCTTTTCCCGCCAACCTTGCTCATCCTCCTCGCTCGCCATTGCTCGACCTTGAGACGACGCTCTTCCATCTGCTTCTCCAGGATACTGTCGGCAACGGTCTGCAGCAGTGGAAAACTACTTGTAAACTTTAAAGTATTTTTTTTCTCAAATAACGGATGCTACTGTATGGCCAATATACAGTATACCCAAGGATGTAATCGTAAATGACAATATTCCTTTCGAGAAGGCGAATAATGTTAGTAATATATTGAAAGAGAAGCTATTTTCATCAATACTAGAAAAAAAAACTAATTAAAACAAATCTAGTTGTTATGGCTTCTTGCTTGGTCAACAAACAAATTATGCCATTTACTTTTGTATGCCCGGAATCAACTTCGAGCAAATGGTATCAGTTACAGTACGAACGGTATACATATATAAACAATGTACGGCTCTTTTAAACCAAAAAAAACTAAACCCAAGCCTCAAAGAAGGAAAAATATGTTTACTGATAGCCCCATGCTAACAACTGTTTAAAAGGGGTTTTTTTTTCTTACGGTTGGACGGAATGCGCCTTGCCTAACCCATCTCACCCTCGGAAACACTGAATTCTTGGTTCGAAGCCCTTCGATGGCCAGAGTTAGACACCGTACTTTTCTTTTGGCTTGCCTTAACTACTGTAAACACACTATAAATACCCAATGCACAATAAATATGTTTGGATTCCGGTTCTCTCTCCATCTCCAACCTTGTCTTCCATGGTGACAATATCCTCGAGAATGTCTCGCTCCTCATCATTCGGCTGCTGCTGTGGCTTCTCCTCCTTGTTGCTCTCCTTCTCTGGTGCTCTCTCCGTCTTGCGCTCTCTCTTGTCGTCCTTGCGCTTCTCGCCGCCACGTTCATCTGTGCGTGGCCGCTTGCGTTCGGTGCTTCGGCTACGGCGGTCCTGAAAAGATGAACAACTTTAGTAAATAACTCTTGTAAACAACCACTAAAAAACCTGTAAACATCTAGTAAACAACAACAAATAGAAAATATGCAAACAATAGCTAGTAGCCATATAACAGTTTAAAAGAATAATGCTCGCTTTTGCTATGAAAAGAAAGCGCTAAACTTTCAGAAAAGAAAAGTAATTCTTATGAGATGGAGACGGCTGAATAGCGATTTGAACGAAGGAAAAAGATACAAAATAAGGATAAGGAACACAGAAAGATGATAAGGATAAAGAAAGAAAAGGATAAGGAAAGAAGATAAGGATAAGGAAAGTAAACAAGGATAAGGAAAGAAGGATAAGGAAAGTAAATAAGGACAAGGAAAGAAGCGAAGGATAAGGAAAGAAGACAAGGACGAGGAAAGTAAATAAGGATATGGAAAGAAGATAAGGATAAGGGAAAAAGATAATGATAAGGAAAGAAGATAATGATAAGGAAAGAAGACCCTAACCCTGGAGCGACTCCGCCTCTTCTCCCTCTCACGATCTCGTGAACGTGAGCGCTTGCGATTATCGGTGCGCCTATCACGATCCCGGTCCCGGTCGGACTTGCGCTCTCGCTCTCGATCACGATCAGAACGGCCCATCTTTAAATAATCATATATTAAAACAAAATAAAATAAAATAATCGCACGACAAAAAATTGATAAGATAAACATTTAAATAAAGCCAACGAGAACAAAGAAGAAGACTAGGTTAATTTAACACGACAGCTTCAGAAAGAACTGTCTATTTTAATATCTATTTTAATACGAATATCACGAAGCCGTTCGGCATTGTGCACGTAATAAACAGTAAAAAGAGATAGCAAGAAAGTTAATAAATAAATAAATAAATAAACGAAGAAAGAAGAGGAACTGGAATGGCAAAGGCGCCGGTAAGCAGAAGCTGACACGCGAGCAGACATATGATAGGTACGAAAGAGATTATGGCGGCCAAGAATAAAGGCCTAGACAACAAAACAACATGTAATGAACGTTTTTCAAAGCATCATTTTCGGTGTGAGCAGTAAGCAAAATATCAGTCCAATGATTTTTCTAATTCATGGCTCTCTAAATAATGGAAACGCACTAAATGCATCCGTACGCTTAGACGCACTCACAAAACCCTACTTGTGCACCCCGTCGAGAGGGTCAATTTCGAATCATCCATTCACATTATGCATCTATACTCAGCTTTCCTATCGTTTACAGCCTTGCAGACCATGCCTTATCACTTGGATTTTAAGACTACAGGATTTGGGCACCATGTTAGAATAATAAAAACGCTGCCCTTGATCTTCTTGGGAACACTAATCGCCGTGAATAAAAATAAGGAATAATAGGGAATGCACAGTTTCTTCGTCATGCCCAACAAGAGTCCGAATAATAAACAAAGTAGTAATCAAATAAACTTTTTATACAGTATTGAAAGGTGGATGGAGGGAAGTTCAGCGTTGCTGGTTGATTGGGATCTTCGTGATTTCGTAGGAGACCGGATCATCATTAACGGGCTCGTAGCGCGTGATTTTGTACTCGGCGACTTCAATTCGGTTTTCGCAGATACCCTTGTTCTGCCTGAGCGAGAAGGACACATTTAGACTCCGCTCACCCGTCCACAAAATATTTTCCCTCAGAGGTCATAGTCTTCGGGGTGATCATGGTAAATGAGTTGGCAACTCCTACTTGTCGCAGATCGATCTTCCTATGAGACCAACGTTGTAGATCAAATTCTTGCCTGCAACCACTTGCTCCTGAGCCCTGTTGATCTTAAAATAAAAATTTGTCTTAATCATTACATGAATAATTAAAGAATTTAAAAAGTAAAATCATTACATGCACTTTACAATTGTTCACTAACTTTTTTTTTTGCTTTTTGCTAGCCCTTTTTTGTCTCAAAGTTTGTACCTTCACGATTTGATAGAGCATTTTATGCTGCTGCCGATTCAGCTCATCCACACCTGCCTGGACGTTGCGCTGTAAGAGAAATGGAATTAATGAAGAGGATAGGATGCGAGAGATATTTGATAAAAAGATTGATTTACTCGGTAATTATGTTTTTTTTAAGTCTCAGTGTCAGGGTGGCTTCAGAATAGATTAGACTGACTGCTGCTTCGTTATCGATCGGAATGTCGTATGGTTCTCCGGGGGCTGCGGCAGCCAGAGAGAAGAGGATGAAGATAGGGAGGAGGAAGAGGAAGCGAGACATCTTTCCTGGAGAGAGAGGGTGAGGGTTGAGAGAGAGAGAGAGAGATAGATAGAGAGAGAATGGAAGGTGAATGAGAAAGAGGAAAAATGTTGAGAGCGAACAAGGGAGACGACCAGAGGAGAGGAGAGCGCACCCGAAGAATGATGTTGAAAGGATATCCGTGTTTCTTTTATTGTGAATCCGAAGATGATTCCAGAAATACGCAAATTAAATTTACATAAATATTGCGAAATTGAGACCTTTACGGAGATTTCACTGGCGAATGTACGTGGTAAGCAGAAACAATATGCAAATGAGATCATACATATTTACATACTACGTTATGAAATACAAGCGACATTATTTTTAAGGGTGTCTTCAATAATTTTTATAGCATTTCACAACATGCTCGTTGCAATACATTTTCCTCTGCATGAAAAAATTATCAATCAAGGAAATCTTCGGGTTGCCGACATTTCATAATATTTATGGCTTTTTATCCAATTATTATTTTTCAGGTTCTCTCCTCATCTCTCTCTTTCTCTCTCTCTCTCTCTCTCTCTTTCTCTCTCTCGCTCTCTTCTCTCTCTCTCTCTCTCTCTCTCTCTCTTTCTCTCTCTCTTTCTCTCTCTCATTCTCTCTCTCTTTCTCTCTCTCTTTCAGTTTGCCACGCTCTCAAGCTCTTTTCGTCCTAGCAAGAGAGATGTGTCCTCTCTGACTACGCCAAGTAGCGAGGATAAAAGAATCTTCCATGACCACCTGCCATGTTCGCTGGAGGTTCATACATTCGTTAAAGTTCTTCTCAACTGCTAATACATGTCGTGAAAAGCAAAGAATTATGATTTGGCAAACCTGAGTTCATGGATCCGATAAAGAAATATACATCAATCTGAAATTATGTATGTTTATTGACTAATTTTCGTAATCGGACCGAAAATTTAATCAACTTTATAACAATTGTTTTTTTTCTACTGGGACTTAATTTAAATTCAATTCATAGATGCCAGAATATATGTACATCGAACCATTTGATCAGTGTGTGGGAGGCCCCCGGGAGCGAATCCCGTTGATAAAAGAGCTTAAAGGTAAGAATAACTATTCTCTTCCACTTCAAATGATGAACGAATCTCTTTCGCCCGAAGGGCAGGCCATTCTGGCCGCCCTTTCCCAGCTTCTGGCTGATCAGTCAGAATCCAACCAGCGCCATCTCGATGAGATGCGCACTCTCATTCTACAGCAACAACAGCAACATCAGGAACTCTGTAATCAGGTGAATCTACTTCTTTCAACCGTTAACTCTTTGCTTAATTCCAACACCTCCCCCGTCAATTCATATGCCCATGCGGTCTCATCTGGCGGCCCGCCTTCTTTCCCCTCCTTCGCAGGCATTGCTTCAGCGGTAACCAGCTCTCTGGCCGCAGACTCAGAAGTCAAAGAGAAGGCCAAGCGTGCAGTTATCGTCGGCTATGAAGAGGGGCAGAGTCAGCAAGAGACTATGGAGAGGGATGTCAGGCTGATCGAATCGATTATCAGCTGTTCCACTGCTCCCCGCCTGCTCTCTCTGCTAGACGGAGAGGGCAAATTGAACTCTGACCTAGTTAGCGTGTTTAGGCATGACGGGGCCAACCCCAACCGGGCCAGTACGAGGCCTCGTATCATGAAGATCGATTTGAAAGAGGCAGACCTCCGTGACCTCTTCCTTCGCCACACACGTTCCACGCGCTGTGTCTCGCAGCTCACGCAGAACGTGCACTCGTACTGCCGGCCCGACTACATGCCGTACCAGCTGAAGTACGACTCCGAGCTCCGCCGCGACTGCGGACGGAGTAACCAGGCGGCCGGCCAGCTGAGATTCGTCGTGCGCGACAATGGAAACGGTCCTGAAATTTTTGAACTTAAAAATCCGAGGGAACTCCCATATCGTCTCAATCCATCTCAATCACAGAATTCTGCCCCCGCTTCTTTCCCGGTCGATGGAAGCCGAGGTCGAGCGATGTCTCGTGGAGGTGGCAGAGGCCGAGGCACTCGGCGAGCCAACAGCGTCGCGAGCGCCGCCCGCGGTTCCACTCGCCGAAGTCTCAAGCGCCAGACAACGACCGCCCTGGCCTCCATCGTCTCGCCGCAGAATCTGCCACCGTCGAAGACCATCAAGGGCAACACCCCCCCCGCCCGGGGGGTCGTCAGTTCCATCTCAAGCGCCCTCTATAAGCAGGGCCTAGGTCTCTCCCCAACATGTTTCTATCAAGTCACATACTTTTGCCCCAGCCAAATCTAAAATGAAAAGTTCAATTGCTTTGCTTTTAATATACGCTCAGTTTCCCAAAAATTAAATATTATCGAATCCATTCTAGCACATTATAAACCGTCTATTCTTTGCCTCACGGAGACCTGGGCTCGGCCTGAAACTGTTAATTATGCTATGCTCTCTCTTCGCCACTGTTATCAAGTCTTTCGCGCAGATAGAATATGCGACACACGCGGTGGCGGTGTATGCATTCTTGTCCCGAATAACTTTCCTTGCGTTCTCCTCTCTTCTCTTAGCTTCTCTATTTTTTGCCAGACGGTTTCTGTTATGATCCATATTAATAGCAGACTGATGCTTGTTTGCCATTGTCTTTATCGTAGCCCGCGCTGCAGCCCTGAACATTTCTCTGCTTGTCTTCAGCATCTTTCCTCCCAAATTCAAGATAATAGTGACCAAGTCCATTTTGTTGTTGGAGATTTTAACCTACCAGAGATTGGATGGCCCGATGCTCGCATTCCTGCGCATATTTCTTCTAACCACCAAGCGCATCTTCTCTGCCGATTTTATACATCAAATAGCTTACTCCAATGCGTAGAACAGCCGACTAGAAACTCCAACATTCTTGATCTTGTCTTTCATACGAAACCCGACTTTGTCAAAGAGTGTACGGGGCATCCACCACCCCCTTCCTGTGATCATTCCCTTATTTCCTTTTCGTTTGCGACTGCTTCCACTTTCCAGCAAAACTCTCGATACGTACCCCAGTTTCGAAAGGCAAAATTTGATGCTATATCTTCTTCCCTCGCCTCCATTAATTGGGTATCTTCACTTGGCAACCAAGTAGACCCTGATTTGCTTTACAACACCTTTATTACTGAATGCCTCCGATTGATTCATCTCCATGTCCCTTTCAAAAGACAAAAGGCGCGAGCCCTCTCCTTTCCTCCTCGGATTTCATTTTTGAGTAGAAAAGCAGCCTCCCTCTACAAGCGCATTCATGTTATCGGCTATCTCCCTTTCCGCAGAGCCAACTCTAAATTGCGTAGAGCTCTTGACTGCCACAGGCGAAATTTAGAAAAGGCGATAATCTCCAGCAACAGCCCCGCTAAACTCTTCCGTTTCGCCAGCGAGCACATTAAAGATATGCCGTCTATCCCTTCGTTAGTATATAAAGGACAATACATTAACGAAAACAAAGATAAGGCCAGAATATTCGCTGAATATTTTGCTTCTGCCTATAGTCAACCAATCTCCCATTCCCCTTCTCCAGTCTCTAAACGGACCTCCTCTATCATAGACTTTGTTGATATTCATCCATCCATCGTCTTCCGTGCACTTCGCAGTCTTCCATTTAGGAACAGTACCTCGCCAGACACTATTCCATATGCATTCTTGAAAGAAACCGCTTCTGTCTCTTGTCTCCCTCTTTCAATTTTGTTCAACCAGTTCCTTCTCCATGGAAAATGCCCCAATCATTGGCTTACAGCTATAGTGCGTCCCGTTTATAAGCGAAAAGGTGCTAAGTCGGATCCCGCTAGCTACCGACCAATCAGTCTTATCTCCTCAACGGCAAAAGTTATGGAACGCATAATCTGCACACGCATACTGGAGTACCTAAACGAACATAAACTTCTTAGTCCAGCCCAATTCGGATTCCGACCCCGCCATTCCTGCGAGCTCTCACTTCTTCAGTCTGTCACCAAATACCATAAGGCATTAGATCGGAAACATTATGTTTCCGTAGCACTAATAGACTTTTCTAAGACCTTCGACTCAATTTCTATTCCTCTTCTTATGATAAAACTACAGAGTTATGGGATCTCAGGTTGTCTCTTAAAGTTTCTCTCTGCTTTCCTCAGAGATAGAACCCAATTCGTACGTGTTTCAGACTCTGACTCAGTACCATATCCCACCCCATCTGGTGTCCCACAAGGAAGCTGTCTCGGTCCATTACTCTTTCTTCTTTTTATTAACGATCTTCCAGAAATCATCCCAGCAGGTTGTTCCATAAGCATGTATGCTGACGATGTTAAGCTATCAACCATTAGCAATCCCACTTTGCTTCAAACAGCACTTGATTTGCTTCATGTCTGGGCAGCTGCCAATAGCTTGACTATTTCTGCTTCAAAAACTGTGATTGTCCGTTTGGGTAATCATCACCCTCCAGTCCTCTTCAACCTAGGCGGGAGTATTCTACCAGAGTCCGAAATTGTCCGCGATTTAGGCGCATCTTATTCTGACAAACTCGATTTCGAACACCATATAAAAACAGTTTGCGCACGCGCGTCCACCACAAGTGGATATATACTGAGATCTTTTAAATCAAAAAAACGTTTCACTTTATAAACGCCTTTTTGTTACGTATGTTAGGCCAATCCTTGAATATTGTTCCACAGTTTGGAATCCAAAATTGATCAGACTATGTAACTCAATTGAGAATGTTCAGAGAGACTTCACGAGAAGCGTGTGCCGGCGTATCGGGCAAGAGCTAATTGTAAGCTACGCGCAGCGTCTCACCCTCTTCGGCCTGCCGACCCTTTCATCGAGGAGGCAACAAGCAGATCTCATTGTCGTCTTTAAAATTCTAAAGGATAGAACTCCAATCTCTCCCTCCACTTTCTTCTCTTTCCCGCCAAATCCATATTCCACTCGCTCTTCTGAACGTCCTCACCTTCTCGCTCTCCCGGTTTTTAACTCTGATGTCCACAAAAACTGCTTTGTTTCTCGAATAGTGACCCCCTGGAATGCTCTGCCAACTACAGTTATCAACTCTGTTACACCAAACCAATTTAAATGCAGACTACATGCTTACTTGCAATGATCTTCACCTTGTTTTGTACTCAACAGATATTTCTGCTTATGCGTTGATTTCATGCCCTAGTTGTATCTATATTTTGTTTTCCTTTTCCCTTAATAATGTTTTTTTTCTTCTGTCTTGCTCTCACTAGCATATAGTGATCATGCCACTGACGTCCTTTTTTTTCCTACCACGATTCCATTTAAATATGTTTCTGCCTCAGTGTGCAATAAACAATATATATATTTGACCGTCATACTTTGCAAATTGTCAATCCTTTTTTTAAGGAAACAGAGCAGCGGGGATTGAGTGTCAAAAAAAATTCGCAAAAATAAAATTAAGAAATTGTTTAACATTGATTACAGTTCCTTAATAGAAAGGAAACGAAGATGTGGCAGTCAGAGGATTTCTAAATCTACATATGTACCCGTTTTATCTAGATCATCCAAGGAGTACGTGATTCGATACTTTTAATTTGTTTTATAATTCATTGTTTCCAGTAATCTTTCTCTCATTTCTCAGCATTTCCAATGCGATCAGATTCGCAAAACAGTTGATAAACAGGTAGACTTTTATTGAACATTGAAAGGTGGCGGGCGGAAGTTCAGCGGAGCTGAACTTTCGGGTTGTGACCGATGTTCTTGAAGGTGTAGAAAGCAGGCGCGAAGACGGATTGGGTGCGCATGATTTCGTACGTGTCGAATGTGATGTGGCAGCGGAACCCAATCCTGAACGAGGTACGCTTTTAGACTCCGCCCACCCGTCCACAAAATATTTCCCTCAAATCATCAAATCAGAGGCGAGTCATCAAAGCCATGGTATTTATTAATGAGTAGGAAACCCCTACTTTTTGCAGTTCGGTTTTCCAACGAGAGCAACGGTGTAGATCAAATTGTTTCCTGTCACCCCTTGCTCTCGGGCTTTGTAGATCTTAAAATAAAATTTATTCAAATGAGCTTATACATACATATCTTTATATAAGTTGTTATGAAATACATGCGACGTGATTTTTAAGGGTGTAGTCATTAGTCTTTTTAGCATTTCATAACATACTCGTTGTCATACATTGTACTCTGCGTGAAAAATTTATCAATCAAAGAAATCATTGGGTCGCCGAAATTTCATAATATTAATGGCTTTTTATCCTATTATTATTTGTCAGGCTCTCTCCTTAACTCTCTCTCTCTCTCTCTCTCTCTCTCTCTCTCTCTCGCTCTCTCTTACTCTCTCTCTTTCACTTTGCCAAGCTCTCAAGCACTTTTCGTCCTATTTTCGCAAGATAAATTTCTCTTGATCTCCATTCAGAACGACGTGTCCTCTCTCTCTACGCCAAGTCACGAGGATCAAAGAATCTTTTCATGACCACCTTCCAAGTTCGCCGGAGGTTCATACATTCGTCAAAGTTCTTCTCAGCTGCAAATACATACATGTCGTGTAAAACAAAGAATTATGATTTGGCAAAACTGAGCTTATGGATCCGAAAAAGAAATATACAGCAATCGGAAGTTATGTATTAAACAATTGTCTAATTTTCGTGATCGGACCGAAAATTTAATCAACTTTATAACAATTGTTTTTTTCCTGGGACTTCCTTTAAATTCAATTCATAGATGTTAGAATATACATCGAGACATTTTACCGCTAGCCGTTGCAAATTGTCAATCCTTTTTTAAAGGAAACTGAGCAGTGGAGGATGGAGTGTAAAAAAGTAGCATTCGCAGAATGACATGAACTAAAAAAAGTTTCAAACATTTCTTTAAACTAATAAAGATAATTGTTTAACATTGATTACACTTGCTTAAAAGAAAAGAAACGATGATGTGGCAATCAGAGGATTTCGAAATCTACATATGTACACTTTTATGTAGATCATCCAAAGAGTGCGTGACTCTCTCTTTCATTCTCTCAAGAGATCTCTCTCTCTCTCTTTTCTCTCCTCTCTCTCTCTCTCCTTCTCCCTCCCTCCCCGCTCTTCTCTCTCTCTCTCTCAATCTCTCTGATACTGTTTCGGTCACTCAATCTTAGCATTCCCACGCATGAACACTGGTTTTATTTCTTAGAATTTTTCCTCATTATCCATCTAATGCCGTGACCATGTATACTGTTTCTTTTCTTCTTTATCTTTCAACAATTTCATCCGAGACCTTTTTATCCTTTTTTTATAATCATACCTTTCTGGCTAGATGTTAATTATAATTAACGTGAGTAAATAATTTCGCTAATTTAATAAGAGTTGTTTTGCTTCTCTTCTTCCCTTGAATAGTTACCCTCATATGTCAGTATTTCCCCACTTATACAACATAATTACCGGGAGTTAAGATTCTCTTTGCTCTATTCTGTTTTATTTCCATTTGACCTTCCATATCAATGCATGGGGCCGACGTTGTCGGTGTACTCGCGGTTGTTGCAACCGAAGCTGGCGGCCACCTGAAGACATCGAAGATCGGAGAACGGTAACTGATAAATGGAAAGATAAATCGAAAAAAAAGCTCGGACCTTGCCGCCATCGTTCCAGGCGCGGCCCATGATCGGCTCTCCACCCTGCTGACACCAGAGGGCGACGTTTAGGTCGGGCGCTTCGCTAGCAATGGTGTCGAGGGGCTTGTCAAGCGCTCTGAATTAAGGAGGAACCGTGGTATATATTTACACATAAATTTTTTTCTTATTTTACGTTTTATGACCGTCAACAATCTCTAATCTTAATTATTAATAATTAAATAAATAAACGAATAATATTTTTTTTCTTACTTCACAAGATGAACAGTAGGCCAGCTCTCCATTACTTGTCTCCATTTTGTATTCTTTATTACTTATCTCCATTTTATCTCTTACAGTAAATCTCCAAAAATGGCAACGATTCCAGGGAATCCTTTGACCCATTGATATAAAAGCGTTATCACTTAATTAGTTATTATTTTACATTTTGCGACCGAATAATAAATGTATGAATGCTAAATGTAGTAACATGGGCTTCTTATCCACTTATCCGACTAGTCATGGATCAATCAATGTCTTCTCTTGCTCGTTGGCGATCCTGCATACCAATTTTTATCCGAATCTTCTTTTTCTTTCTCTCTCACTCTATGACTCTTTATCCCTCTAATCTCTCTACCCCTCGCCATTCTCCCTATGTCTCCCTCCCTGTCGTCCTCTCTCCCTCTCTCTCTGACACTCTTTATCCCTCTTCCTTCTCTATCTCTCCCACAATCTCTCTCTCGCTCTCTCTCTCTCTCTCTCCCTTCCCATCCCTAACCCTGGTCGGAGTGTCGAGTCGTGAGCTCGAACACCTAGACGCTGCCGCGCATGTTGTCGGTGATGAAGGGAATACCTAACTTTTTTTCGCGGTAGCCCATAAATTTGAGAAGAGAGTCAGCTGAAACGAGGAGGCCATGCCCACTCTAGAATTTAAGCTACGTCCACTCTAGAATTTAAGAAAAGCCCACTCTAGAATTTAAGCCCCGCCCACTCTGGAATGTAGGCACCGCCCACGACAACATATTTATTGGTCTCGAAAAGCATGGCCGATTGAATCAAAAAGAGAACCGTCAGAGAAGAAGTGGATGATCTTCAGGCCAGAGCATTATCAGTTTTCCTCTCTCTCTCTCAATCTCTCACTCTCTCACTTTCCCTCACTTCCCCCCTTTCTCTCTTCTTCTCTCGCTGTTATGATGAAGCTCTCTTGCTTCTTCGATGTCATATAGAGGTGTAAGAAACGTTAGCAAGGGCAGACACAACAATCAGTTTATAGATATGACTACAACTAATACAAATAAAGGGACGGATGAGCACCCGATCAGCACGAGCACTCCGAGGCGTACTGAATTGATGCAGATAAAAGAATTTACACAGTTCTAAGAATGGTTTGAGTTACAAGAAAGCCATAAGAATTGACACCGGGGCAATAAATGCAAGCATTCTTATAATGCAATACAGATGGGCACTACAAATAGTGAGTGAGTCAGAACTTAGTATTAGGGAAGGAATGAGATGAGATATGGAAGACATCACGTGACATCACCTTCCCCCCTAACCGTGTGTGGTCTCAGAAAGTCGAGAGAGTCGCTGCTACGACTCGGCAGCGCATATCATCGGACACGAACAGCACGCCGGCCTCGTTGTCGCGGACACCCATGAAGTTGGGAGCGGAGAAGAGAGTCAGCTGAAACGAGGAGGCCACGCCCACTCTAGAATTTAAGCCACGCCCACTCTAGAATTTATGCCACGCCTACTCTAGAATTTAAGCCACGCCCACTCTAGAATTTAAGCCACGCCCACTCTAGAATTTAAGCCACGACCACTCTAGAATTTAAGCCGCGCCCACTCTAGAATTTAAGCCACGCCCACTCTAGAATTTAAGAATTTAAGAATTTTTTTAAATTTAAAAAAATCCACTCGTCCACCACGAAGAAGTCGACGGTCAAAGTAGTACTCGTAGCCGCCCTGCACGGGAAGGTGACCGCGGACAACCTGAAAGAGAGAAGTTACATTTTATTGCTGCATTATTTGTTCCAAACGATCATGCTAAAAAGATGATCATGTAAAATATTGTTTAAAAAAAATCTAACCAAATCAAGGCCGAGCTTCTCGAGCACATTTACGAGCGCATTGCCGTAGGCGACGCCGTTCGAACCGCTCATGAAGTCTTGCTGAAATAATGTAATTTAAGTTATAGAGTACATCTTCATGAACTGAGGAATTCTTCGGATCAATGTTCAGCGTGTACAAGCATTGTATGCTTTTCGATGATATTGTAGTCTCATTAATCCTGTTGAGGCGTTGACAATGTTTCATATGTCCGATTGATCTCGTAAAGAATGACGGTATGATGGGCCATTTACATAAGAGCTGCTACTCTATACCACCTCCTCTAAGTCGCTGAAGGTGTCGTACACCGGGTCCGCCCAGATAATGTCGTGCGCGATCGCAGTGAGGCGCTTCTGAGGCCCGTCGATCAAACTGTGGATTTCGGTCGCAGTTTGCGGGATCATCGGGCTGAAAAGAGCACAGCTTAATGAGAGAGAGAGAGAGAGTGCACATGGGAAAGAGAGTAGAGAACGAGAGGGAGAAGAGAGTGTGGGGAAATGTGAAGCAACTATCGACCAAGGATACTCAATCGGCTACAGTTAGCCACACAGAGACCGTGGAATGTCGAGAAGGTCCTGAAGCGACCCGAGCTTGGGCGAAATGCCACCGTGCGCACACAGAATACGACCGCCGATCAGGGCGGAGAGGGGCATGACGTTGAAGACGTCCTGGAGAGATATTCAAACTAACTATTACTATTTTAACTTACTTATGATTAACAATTGATTATGTAGTTGATAAAAAAATATATTTATATGTATTTATTTATAAATTTAAATTAGAGAAGCAGTACAGTTCATGTTGGCCACCTGAAACGCCATGAAGAGGCGGAAGCTTCCGAAATGAGCGATGCAGTGCCTCTTGAATTCAAGCTGCTGAAATAAGAAGAATCATAATAAACCCGTCGTTTTTTCTTTGCCTTTTAAATGTAATCAATCTTCATAAATGTATATTCTGGTCAAAATGTAAAAAAAAAACATATTCAGTGATTATTATATGTATGTATATTTAAAGAAAAGAAGCTGCACTCACACGATTCACGAGCACACTCTCGTGATGGCCGCGGAGGAGGAAGAAGTTATCCGGCCAGCGAAGCTAGACAAAAAAAAAACAAAAGAGTCAGTATGGACGGGTGGGCGGAGCCTATGCGACCTTGTAGGCGAGCAGCAGCAGCAAGTTCTCGACGCTCTGCTCGCCGTGGTCGACGTAATCGCCGAGGAAGAGGTAGTTCGATGCCGGCGGGATGCCGAACTGGAAAATGTAAAATTAGTCGAGAACGAGCTGGACGGGTGGGCGGAGCATATTCGCAAGCCACGCCCTCTGACCCGGTCAAAGATGCGAAGGCAGTCTTGGAACTGGCCGTGCGTATCGCCGACCACTTGCACTGGCCCATTCAGCTCGAGCATCGCTGGCTGCGAGAGGAAAAGCCTCTGGGCTTCAAATGAAAAAGGAAAAAGGAGTGCAGCAACCGTTATCCGTTATTATTCCTAGCATAATCTTAAACTAATCTATTCATGACCAAGTCCTTGAAGCAATAATATAACAATAGTTTTCAACCTATCCAACAGTTACAACAACAAAAATAAAAGCCAACAATCAACATTGCAATTCAAAAATGACGAAGCGCCATTTGAGTTCGAACTTTCACGAACTTTATTATTACCATCGGAGACAAGGATACGGTACTCGATGTGCAAAACTTTTTTCCCCGCTTTTACTGACTGCATAGAAAGAAGACTTCCTCCTTGGAGATGACATCGCCGATCTGCCGGCCCTGGATTACCATGCCAAAGATTCGCCCAATCACCTCAGAGTAAGGGATCGGAGAGAGCACGAGAACGGGCTCGGAGTCACGGTCTGAAAAGAAAGACAGAGAGAGAGAGAGGGAGAAGAAAGAGGGATTAGATAAAGGGGAGAAAGGGGTAGGAGGAGAAGGAGTGTGGGAAGAGGCCAGCGATTAGTAGAGGGGAGAGGCGCTAGACAGAAATGGGCGAGTCTGCGCCAGATACACATATTTTTCAAGTCAACTTGCAAACCATGTTGCTCCTCGGGCGTCCAATTGATGACCGTCCTGAGAGCAATGGGCGAACTGCCTTCGACAGGGTCGAGTGGTCGGCCCGCCCGCTCGCCAAGGGCCCCGATCCTTCTTCATTCGTCAACTTTCTATTTAAAAAAAACCATTTAATTAATATCGTCCGATCATTATTCACATTATTAAAATGTATATTTCTTGATAAAGGTTCAGACTTCTTTTTTATTTATAAAAAATATTTTATATAAGACAAAAATGGGAAGAAAAAAAATCGAATAATTTGGAAGGAACCTTTTCTTGACAGTCATCTTGCAATCAACCGTTGTCTCTGCCCGTTTCGTCGTGAAATGAGAAGGAAGACGGAGCGAGTGTTGCGAAATGATTATTATTAGTGAGTATGCAAATTATGTTTTCAAATGAGACTCGAAATTTTTTTTTATGTTTTTCAAATGATTCGAAATTAGTGAGCATGCAAATTATGTTTTTCAAATGATTCGAAATTTTTTTTTTAGTTTTTGCGCAATTGCGATTTCGAAAAACAACGTTCGAAGCTCGAAAAAGCTTCTCCGTTCATCACTTCTGAATCCAGGGGGGAGGCTCAACTCGTTCGAGTTTTTATCTCTGCGCACACTGGTTCAAACTGTACGAATCAAAGACTATCGACATGATACCAATTGCTTGTTCTATACATATTTGCCGTGCTACTAGCAGGATATCACTATGAAACTAGCGTAAAACACAACAAAATATTTCTTCATAAAGAATACCCCGAATGAGAACCGGAAATGTTATTTTTGGGTATGTCCCGGATGAGAACCGAGCGGGTTTGCCTATCTATACTGATAGTTAATAGGCCTTTCCATATTCGGCACCCATAGTTTATCCATTACTTCATGAGGCATCAAAATCAACGAACGGTTGAATTGTGCGGCTTATTCCCTCTCAGTATTCACAAGCAAACGTTCAGTGGTAGAATGTGAATAACACAAAGAAGTTAATCAAACATATTTGTTAAACACACAAGAAAACACACAACATAATGATCCGAGGAATTCATAGAAGAGAAAAGCAAGTAGGAAGACATTATTGATCAGTATAGGAGAGGCCGTGCCAATCGCCCAGCAGATTCTCTTGGATGCTTTCCAGTACACTCCCGTTCGACACAAAAAGAAGGATTATTAGGATGATTATTAATGTTAATAGAACAAGATCTCGCAAAGAGAGTGGTGATGTCCTTTCTCGTGGCACCGCAGTGGATGGACTTTGAGCAGGGTCCTTCATGTGGACCGAGACAACAGGGGCATAGCCATAGCTCGTCCAAAACGGCTCTTCCATCTTTGGCTGTGAAGAACCATCCGCAGTCGTCTGATCGATGGCGAGATTCGCCACACTAGGCACAAAGTACCAGGATTTGGCCTTTGGGCGGTGGCGAGCTTACAGGATTTGGCTCATCGTCGGCGTAGAAGTCCAACCATCAGTAGGAGGACTCTCTTTTTTTCCAATCGCCCCGCCGATTCTCTAGGATACTTGCCAGCACATGAATAAACAAATAATCTACTACCAGTAGTCTGGTAATATGATGAAGCAACCCTGAAAATGTCAAAAATATTTCATGCATATTTTTCTTCCTAGAAATGACATTTTCCGCACGATTCTCATCCGGGACAAACCCGGATATGTATGTATGTCATTTCCCGCTTGGTTCTCATCTGGGACATAACCAGAAAGTGTCATTTCCCTCTCGGTTCTCATGCGGCATACAGTCCCGCCCAGGATCTTGGTACCAAGGACGCTTCGGACGATTCGGACGCTTCCAAATGCATCATCGCTAACAACTTTTGTTCTAGGAAAAACTAAGATATTCTAAATGGTGCATTAGTTTGCTTATAGAGTACGGATGCTACTGTTAAAAAATCGATAACTTTTTATCATTTGATAAGAAGTTATCAGTTGTTGCTAATAAAAAATTTCATTTCAAATGTTTTTAAACGAAATTTCTCCTGTACCATTATTTTGTCTCTACACACTTCCACAAATAATAAAATTAAAGATTGTATCATTGATAACGGAATTCGATAAATGAGACCTTATCACGCATGTTCATATGATGTAAGGATTCGCCTTACGATTCTGAATCTAATTATGTGATCAGTTTTTAACAGAAGGTGCCGGTTAACAACATTTTTGATTGTGTGTTCATTGCAAGTCTTTCTTCAGGATTCCCCATTGTCTTATGCTTTTTCAAAATTTTGGCCCGGTATGATGCGTCCAAATCTAGGCTGCTGCGCTGGCATTGATACTCAGAAAAGTTGCGCGCTCCCTTTTCGTCTTCGGTTTAATTACTCAAGTTTGAGGTAGCGAAATAGCACAGGCAGAGAAAAAAAGGGTTAGGTCCCGCCCCCTCGGCCTGCGAGGCCTCCCTGCCCTGTTCTCTCTGAAGAAAGTCTTGCAAAGTACACATAATCAAAAATACATTGTTAACCGGCGCATTCTGTTGAAAACTGATTACAGAATTAGATTCAGAATCGTAAGGCGAATCTTTACATCATATGAACATGCGTGATAAGTTCTCATTTATCGATTTCCGTTATCAGTGATACAATCTTTAATTTTATTATTTGGGGATGTGTGTAGAGACAAAATAATGGTACAGGAGAAATTTCGTTTAAAAATATTTGAAATGAAATTTTTTATCAGCAAAAACTGATAACTTCTTATCAAATGATAAAAAGTTATCGATTTTTTAACAGTAGCATCCGTGCTCTATAAGCAAACTAATGTGCCATTTAAAATATTTTAGTTTTTCCTAGAACAAAAGTTATTAGCGAGGATGCATTTGGAAGCGTCCGAATCGTCCGAAGCGTCCTTGGTACCAAGATCCTGGGCGGGACTGTATATGCAACATAAAATGGAATTTCACGCTCGCTTCTCTTCCGGAACATAACCCAAAATTCATAATTTCCCTCACGGTTTTCATTCGAGCCGTTGCGCTCTACGCTCGGTTTTCATTCGGGGTCAGCTAGAAAATAATGTCCACGCTCCTCGATTTTCATCTGTAATGTTCTTCTCATTGTGGTCGGTTCTCAAACGACCGGCCAACCTTCTCGTACGGGGCGTTCTTATCCGCCGGCTCTCGAACGACGGCGTTGCGATGATTGTCGGCAGACAGATCGACCTAGTCGATGATCGGAGTCAAATTCCACTGAAGACGGCCATATCAATTGGACGCCCGACGAGCAGGAGGGATGGTCCCTTTGGGGACCCTTAGGTGTCCCTTTTGGGACCCCTAAGGGGTCCCAAAATGGACCGTCGACTTGTTGATTTGAAAAATATGTTAGGCAATACTCAGCATTTTTGGCAAGTGCGCATTCTGGTCACCGGAGCCTTCTCTTGACACTCCATATTTCCCCACTCTTTTCTTTCCTTTATCTAATCTCTCGTGGCCTCCTCTCTCTCTCTCTTCCTTTAGCTCTTTTCTCTTTCCCTCCTCATCCACTCTCTATCTCTCCCCACCTCGATCTCTCACTCCATCATATTATGTGGCAGTAAGAGGATTTCTAAATCTACATATGCACCCGTTTTATGTAGATCATCCAAGGAGTACGCGATTCGATACTTTTAATTTGGTTTATAATTCACTGTTTCCAGAAATATTTCTCTCATTTATCAGCATTTCCAATGCGATCTACATGGCAAGCAGGTGTAGAACGATATGCAAATGAGATATGTCTACCCTGTGATTCCTCACTCTCTCATTCTCGCGTGCTATTTCGCAGGCCGCACAAACCCGCTGCGGTGAAAATAACACGCGCGAATGGGAGTGTGAAGGGTCGCAGCAATTTTAAATATCACATAATTTTTCGCTGATCGCCCTCCTTTAACAGCGCTAACTCTCTCTCTCTCTCTCTCTCCCTCGCTCTCTCGCTCTCTCGCTCGCTATCTATCTTTATGTCGCTCGCATTCAATCTAGTTCTTCACTCTCTTGTCTGCATCGGGATGCATTTCTTCATCTTGTATGTATGTATGTATGTATATCCCATAAGCATATTTGCTGTCGTTTATTATTTACTGCTTCTTATTTACACATACATACATATGTATTCTTTTTTGAAAGTAATTTTTTATGACATTTTCACCGCTTTGAATGAAAATATATGTATCAGAACGCTTTATCCTATGATAGTAAACGATGATAATTCTATGAGGCGCAACAATTATATGTAGATCGACTTATGATGAACACAAAATATAGAGGGCCTGATAGGAAAAAAGCACATTATTGAAACCATAAGCAAATGTTGTATTAGCGGTATTGATAAGGTATTAATCGATAAAAATAATGCGACCACAAGGTCTGATAGCGCTACTAACACACTGTATCCGACGAACCCTTTTTTTATGAATATACTGTGGAAGACGGAATTCGGTAAGGCATACTGTAATGACGGGGGATTTGCTCTAAAGAGGCTGTAGAGGGACCTCAATATAGACTGTTATCTTCAAGAAAAGACATGTAATAAGAGAGACGCAGACAGCATGCACATGCACAGTTTAACAAAAAAAAAGCCAGAGGACATGATATTGGCAGGACATCGAATAATGATACAAATGTACGAATTTAACAGACAAACAGGAAGGTAATGAGGAGAGAGAGAGGGAAAGAGAAAGAGAGACAGGGGGAGTGAGAGGTTGAGAGAAGGGTTGTCAAGTATTTTAGCTAATGGCAGAAATATAAAGAGTGATGATAATGGCGAAGGCCCAACCCGGAAACGTTGGAATTCATCTCTGTAGTGCAAAGCACAGGGACAGCAATTGGAAACCCGAAAGGGGGCTATCGACTGCTCATGGGTGTTCACGGGGTCGTTGTCGCATAGGGGATGGTCTTAAGGGAGGTGGTCTTATGGGAGGTGGTCTCATGGGAAATTAAACAGAATGTGATGAAACTGGTCAAAATAGATCGGCAGTAAAAGTGTCGTGAATTTAAATTTATTTTTAAAAACAATGTGTATCTGAGCAGCTATAAAGGGCCAAAAAAAGGAGAAAGATAGACCAGGCAAGAAAAGATAGAGCAGAGAGAAAGCTAGAGAGCGAGAGAGAGAACTTGTCCTTCTTTGTGTTATTTGTTTCTAACTCGTTCGAACCAGGTCATGGTGCAAAACTACAATGTCGAACAAAACTGCTCGAAAACGGCCATAACACTTACAATTTGAAGCAATGCGATAGATAAATTGCGGTAAATATTTACGGATCAATAAGCAATGGAAGAATTACGGTAGCGTTGGCATATAATATTAATGTATCAAGAGGATATTAGCGATGAAAGATGGAAGGGTTACGGTAATAATGAGCAAGTGACTTTTTCGAGAAGCTCGACATACGATTCTAGCAGACACAAGCTCGATTCGGCGGGAGAATCAAGAGTAGACATTTTGGTGTATATGTTTAAAACGATATAAATATTATATTATCTATTACACTATTGTTAAAGGAGAGAAGAATTAAATACTATCTTGCTTCGGCCGAAAGGAGCGCGTGCAGCAGGACCGTAATTGTCTTCTTATTCTTCTTGTTCGTGTCCGTTAAATGGAAAACTCGTCCAGTTTGCTATGCCTAATTTACGGTCCGGTAAGTTGGATTCCTAATTTACGGTCCGATCAGTTCCATTCCTAATTTACGGCCCGGCCTTAGGCCGTTCGCTCGAGCTCGAATAGCTCGGCCTTCTTCGCGGCGGCCATCTCTCGCTCGTCCTCCCAGTCGCGAATGCGGCGCAGGGGCAAGCAGATGATGCCTGGGGGCAAGAAGGAAGTAGTCGCAATTTTTTTATGTATACCTTTTTTATAATTAAATTTCTTTAATTTTTTTTTATAATAAAAATTATTTTAAAAAGTTTTTTTATAAAAAATATTTTAAATTTTTTCGCATGAAAAAACTGACCCGAAAGTGCCATCAACGTGCCCATGACGTAGAAGGACAGATCAAAGTTGCCACTGAGATCCTTGATCAGGGCTGAAATGTGTCGATCGGATTATTGTGTATATTTTGGAAAAGCAATAATTATGTTGCATTTTCTCTGGCAGATTGAAAACAATTCAATGAAACATTTTGTTATTTTATTCTTAAAGAATTATTCGGAAAATAAGAAAAGCATAAATAGCATTATTTATAGAAAATAAGAAAAAAAACTACGAAAAACTTTTTTTTTAAGTGACTAATTATTTAACTAATTAATTAATTAATTGATTAATTAATTAGTTAATTAATTAATTAATTAAATCATAACCTGCGATCGGCGAGCCAACGATGGCGCCGACGCCCATGAAGAGCAGCATCATTCCAAAGGCGGACGACAACTTCTCGAGTCCGAACAACTCGACGCAGATCACGGTGCGAAGAGCGGCAAAGCAGGCTGGTGGGAAAAGCAAATAATATTATTTCGTTCAATCCTTTATTTCCGTCTTCTCTCTCACTCTTATCTATGTTTTTCTATATCGGTTTCTCTCTCACACTCTCTATCTCTATTCAATTTCTCTCTAACTCTTTTTCTCTCTCTCACTCTCTTTCTCTCTCTCTCTTTCTCTCTCTCTTTCTCTCTCTCTCTCTCTCGCCTTCTCTCCACCTTACCTACGCCGCATGCGAATGGGATGCAGTAGGCGACAAACTGCCAGAATGCGCCGAAGAATGGCACGGCGGCAGTGGCGATGCCCGCCGCGATCAGAGCGACGTTGGACACGAGGAGGGCGTCCACCGAAGGACGGTCGGCGATGTAGCTGAGAGAGAGAGAGGGAGAGAGATTGGAGAGAGTGGGAGAGAGGGAGAGAGAGAGGGAGAGAGGGAGAGAGGGAGAGGGAGAGAGAAGAGAGACATTGGAGACAGAGCGAAAGAGTGAGGGAGAGAGATAGGAGACAGGGAGAAGGAGCGAGAACTATGGGGGTAAGAAAAAAAGTGCTGGTAATGTAGAAAGGGGAGAAATATTCGCGGGGACACGAGGATCCCTTGCGCAGTTGGTAGGAGTGATGACCGCAAAGAGTCTCGATTCCCATGGGTGCCGAACATTTTGCGATTTCAATTTTATTGTTTTGATTTTCAAGACATTATGGCGATGTGATACTTCACATATATGTATAGACATGGAGAAGGAGGGAAGGAGAGCACTACAGGGAAGGAGACTATGGGGGTGCGCAAGAGAGAGAATGAGATTGGGTGTAGAGAAACACATTAGAGGAATGTGGATACTAATAATAAGAAGAAAATAGCCGCATATAATATTCATAAATGAAGAATATTGAATACTTAAAGTATTAAAACTGCGAAAACAAAACATTGTTTTTACTACAGCTAGTACATATAATCGTAAGATTAATATTTAAAAAAAGCGAAAACCTTTTATTTTATTTTTAAAAGCCTCACCCGCATCCAATGCGCGCGGCAATGTTGATAATGCCGAGCAGAGAGACGGGCAGCTGCTTTTGGCCGGCCGTTATGCCTGAGGGCGGAATGTTTGTTCATTTATTATATTTAAATATTTTTTATAATTACATTTTAATATTTATAAAATTAATTTTTAATTTTTTTTCTAATTTCGCCATCAATCAATTTGTATTCTCATTACATTCAAGTTAATCTTTGATATTTCTACATGATGAAAATAAATGTATCATGTATAAATATCAAAATAAATTTCATAAATAATTAAGCAAACCCTCAATCTTATCCAAATGATTGCCGAGATAGATGTACGGCACGTAGAAGCAGCAGAGAGTGAGGAATGAGGACGCGGCGACGACGATGAAAGAAGGACGAGAGAGCAGCTCCGTGTCGACCATCGACGTTAGAGTCTAGGAGGCAAAATGAGTTTGAAGATGATCTTCTATGCGCAGCATTTCGTGAATGACTCTAACAATAAGAATTGTTGTAAGCCCGGTAGAAAGGAAACGGGGGGTTGCAAGAATAAAAAATTAATAATAATAATAATAATAATAAATACAAGGAAGAAGAACAATAGCAAAAAGAAAGAAAAGAGAGAGAACGAGAGGGAGAGAGAGAGAAAGAGAAGAGAGAGGGAGGCAGAGAGAAAGAGAGAGAGAGAGAGAGAAAAAGGGAGAGAGAGAGAGAGAGAGAGAAAAAGGGAGAGAGAGAGGGAGAGAGAGCGAGAGAGCTCTGACCCTGATGAGATTCGTCTTCCATCCTCCGTCATCGTCGAGTGGTTCGTCGGCGGCAGGGAGAGCCATGCGACTCAGCATGATTGACGAGCCGATAAAGTCGGCGCCGGCGCCCGCCTGAGGAGCCGTGTCGTGGCGGATCCCTGAGAGAGATGAGATAGTAAGAGACCTTAAGAAAGAGAGATAAAAAAGAGACGGAGAGAGAAAAAGAAGAAGGAGAGAGTGAAAGAGACAGAAAGAGACAGAGAGAGAGAGGGAGAGAGAGAGAGAGAGGAAAAAAAGAGCGTGTGAGGGAATGCATGAAAGAGGGAGAGAGAAATTAAGAGGGAAAGAAAGTAGAAGAATTTTGTGAAAGTTTGTGCGCAGAAAATGTGATGTCGCATCCATTTGGCCGATAGAGTGAGAGATTGTGGGAGTTAGAGAAATAAAGAAGAGAAATTTCTCTCTACCACTTCTCTCTCTTCCTCTCTCTCTCTCTTTCTCTCTCTCTCTACTTCTCTCTCATTCTCTCTCTCTCTCTTTCTCTCTCTCTCACCTCTCTCTCTCTCTCTCTCTCTCTGACTGCTGGATGCCGTGGTGCCGGCGCGCGCCCGCTGTGCGAGGGTCGCCGTCGATCCGGGGTAGAAGATGTCGGCGCGCGAAAGCGGACGGTTCAGCTCGCCCATCGCGTCGCGCGCCACCGCCTCCACCAGGTTGCGCTGACTCCACATGCTCTTCTCCTGGAGAGAGAGGGAGAGAGAGAGAGACAGAGAGAGAGAGTGAGCGAGAGAGAGAGCGAAAGCAAGAGAGAGTGAGAGAGAGGTTAGAGAAATGTAGAGAGAGAGGTTAAGAAATTGCGAGAAACAGGGTGAGAGAGAGAGTAGTAGATAGTACGTAGAGGTATGGTGGGAGAGGGAATAGAGAGAGAGAGAGAGAGAGAGAGAGAGAGAAAGAGAGGAAAGAGAAGGAAAAGAAACTGACATGAATCTTCTTGCTGTGCAGCTCTAGGGTGGAGAGGAAGGGGCGCTTGAGATTGAATGAGGACTGAGGAGGCAGCAGAGTCTCGGAGGGGAGAACCGCCACCGAACCGTCGACCTCCTGGAGAAATGAACAATTTTGAGAGAGAGAGAAAGAGAAAGAGAGAGAGAAACAGACTGGGAAAAAAGAAAAACAAGAAGAGAGAGACAGAGAGAACTATATAAGGCAGTGTGAATAAAAAAAATTTGGATTTTTTCTGCAATTTTCGAATAAGCTGTTATTTTTGGCACGGATTTGTAATATTCCGCTGTTTGCCATTATTGACGATCGTTAAAATTGCCAGCCGCACATGTAATCTTGGTCAAAGTAGCGTTGAGGGGTCGACGAACATGATAAACAGCGCTCAGCGCTCGTCGACCCTTCCACGAACTGCTGCTTACCAAACTTTTTTTCGGCTTTATATTTTCTATTCCACTTCTTCTAATGTCTGTGCCAATCATGTGGAATAAAGAGAGAAAAAGAGTGAGAGAGAGGGAGAGATAGAAAGAGAGAGAGAAGAAGAGAAAGAGAGAGAGAGAGAATGAGAGAGAAGAGAGAGAGAGAGAGAGAGAGAGAGAGAGAGAGAGAAGAGAGAGAATGAGAAAGAAGAGAGAGAGAGAGAGAGAGAGAGAGAGAGAGAGAAAGAGAAGAGATAGAGAGGGAGAGAAAAAGAGGGAGAGAGAGAGAGAGAAAGAGAAGAGAGAGAGAGGGAGAGAAAAAGAGGGAGAGAGATAGAGAGAACGAGAAAGAATCAGAGTCAGAAATAATAAGAAATAGAGGCACGGCATGGAAGAAATAAGAAGAACTTCACAGATTCCCCATCACGGCACGCAGAACTTTTACCATTTTGCATTTGTGGAATAAAAGTGGACGAGCTTTATGCATTATGGGGACGCTTTATGAATTTAGCTAAAAATTAGAGAATATTTAAGACTAGAATCATAAAGCCTGCCATCATTAAGTAACTTTCAAGGTTGGCGAGTGCAAGGGTTAATGAGAGAAACATCCTAGCAAGTCTCCATTAATGAGAGCAACATCCTAACAAATATCCAAAGTTGATTTTACCTAGGAAAGCGAGAGTAATGTGCCAGGAAAAAAGGGGACAGAATCAAGTACAAGGGAAACGGCAACGCAAAAAAACACTTGTGTTTGCGTGGAACGTCGAAGTCAGCCAAGTGGAAGGGGACGAATACAGAAGGAAAAGCAGCGCGACCAGCTTGTAGTCCGACTGTTGGCGAATACCGACCATTCCTTGTCAATGCCATCGCTGAAACATAATAGATTAGCTATTTATGGGAATTTGGGAAATAATACTGTGGAACAACAATGAGTATGATTTTCAGCTATTTATTACGGTAGCTTTATACCGCATTCGCTTGAACACCATGGATACACAGTGCATAACTTTTATATTTAATCATTCTAGGGGAGTTATTTGATACTTAAACTTTTTTTAACAGCTACAATCAAATGCAGGAAATTATTTTAAAGAAAATGAACAATGAGTTTCATTTACAAATTACGGTAGCCTTGTTATATATTACGGTAGTGTACCCGCTTGAACACAATCCGAATGAATCACTTTAGTATAATCAGTGTGAGCAAGAAAACCATAAAAGTATAACCTTTAAACTAGTAGGTACCATTTAAAAAAGAAAGCAACACACCTTCACGTAAGCAGTTTGGGGTCGAACGAGTGGTTCGCCTTGCGGATGTCATGGCGACGACTGCTTGGCACGGTTGTCCAACATCACGAAACTGAAATTCAGTACGAAATAGTAAAATCCTGATAAAGGATTCATTACAAAATGTACATTCTCATATTAAGACAATGAACACCAACTCACGCTTGAAAATGAAAGAAAACAATCTATATATAAGAAAAACATATATACCTTCCAACTAGTTTGGAATAGGATAGCACAGCCAACGTATTACAATATCATTAAAACAGTTGTTTAAAAAAGAAGGAGTGTAGCAAACCTTCTCGTCGATTGCAAGAAGGTGGGCGAGGGCGCGCTTCGTAGGATGTGGGCCGCTTGGCGCCGCTGTCGCATCAGGTCCACTGCGCCATACAAGGACCTCATGGGCGCGGTGAACATGCGGAGTCCTGCAACTCGAGAAAGCATCAAATTAAATGTAACTATGTAACACAGATATGAATGAGAAGGCATTTTTTTTAAAGCAAACTTCTCTGTGCCTTTAGGCTTGGGCTTAAAAGCACACTAGATTGGAATAATAAAGTAGTTGCAAAAATAAGCTGCAGCAAACCTTCTCGTCGACTGCAAGAAGGTCGCCCAGGATGCGAAGACTGCTTGGCGCCGCTGTCGCGCCCGCTCTCCGTGCAGCTTTTCCAATGCACCATACGCGGACGCGGTGAATCCGAGGAGTCCTGCAACTCCAGAAAGAATCAAATTGGAAATGTACGACGAACAATCAGCAACACAAAAAGGAATAAGAAGAATATTTTAATGCAGACTAGATTTGAGAATCGAGCAGCTTGGCGCCAAGCTTCCTACCGCGAAAGAAACCAAGCAACATGATACAATGTGCAGTACATCAAGTTAAATGCATCCAAATCAAATAAAAAAGGTTGTTTTATAAAAAAAAAAACAAGAAAAGCACATTAGCGTCGAAATATTACGAGAAAAAATGATGAACGACACTGGTACGAAGGTTCGTTCATCATTTTTTCTAAAATGTTCGTCGATGATTAGAGAAGTAAGCTTTAACGTGGAACAGTGGAGAGAAACAGACAAACATGCTCCCCCATTACTCCAAAAACTCTCCTACTTTTACACACTATTTCTCCAGCGATGAACGTTCATCGCTGCATCCATCGCGCAGCGCTGAGCGAAAATGTTGAACGCTCGAAAATGTTCGACGAACTCCCGTGTATAAGCATATAAATGTTCAACAATCTTTCATATCTGCGTTCATCTCTTGTTCATCTAACGTTCGTCCATCTTCGATAAGATTACATGTGCGGCAGATCTGCGTTTTGACAATTTCAAATATCGTCAAAAATGGCAAGAAGTGGAATATTCTAAATTCGTGCCAAAAATAACAGCTTATTCGAAAATTGCAGAAAAAAAATTTTTTTTTTAAATTCACACTGTCTTATATCAATGATAAAGTAGACGAAATAGAGAGAGGTAGAGATGGTTAAATGGGAGAGATGGATAGTTAAGGAGAGATAGAGAGAGCGAGCTAGAGAAAGAGAGCGATATAAGTGCACACCTCAGGGTTGCGATGCTGCTGGTAGTCGGCGACAATTTCGGCGACTTCTTGCACCTTAAAGTTGATGATCAGACATTGCAATATTTGCTTCTCGATTGAATATCAGGAGGAAAGAATTATAACTTTAAATCATAAAATAAATATTTAAAAAAAATTAAGTTAAAAAATACTGTTTAAGCATATTTTATACTCTGTTAGGACAATAATTAAAATTAATAAAAAAAAAATTAATAAATTAAAAAAGAACCCAACCTGTTGCTGCTCCATCTTGAGCGACTTGAACGCGATGCCGGAGAGGATGCACAGGAGAGCGACGCCGGCAACGTACACGAGGAAGAGGCGGTAGTTGCTGTCGACCAGCGAGATCACCACGGCGTTCAGCTACAACAACAACAACAACAGGATTGTATATTCATTTAAAGGAGCCAAAAATTGACGTTTGAATTCGCGCCATTTTGTCATACACAACAGCGAGCACAGCGTTTTGTCCCCAGTAGTTTGAGGAGCATCTGATGTTTTACTAATCTACGGACATATTACACCAATTTACGGCCGATGTTCGTGGATTATATTCGCACCAAAATAAAAATGAACTGATTTTTGAGGCGTTGCGGTCGCGATGCGCGGTTTTTTTTATTCCATTTACCGGCCAAGGAAAAATGACCCGATGCTACTAGGCAAAACGCTGTGAGCGAGAAAAGAAGTGTGCTTCAGAGAGATGCGACTACAAGAATTAGGAGCAAATAGATTACGATTAAGTTTTTTTTCTTCTTCTTTAATATACATACATACAGCATCAACGCTTAAAACATAGAAGGAAAGAGACTGTCAAGAATGGCTGGCATGATGAGAAATAATTAGTGCGAAGGATTCAGCGAGAAATAATGGAGATTGAAGAACTGGAATAATGCTTTAAAAAAATTAATTTAATATTTTAAATAATAAGAATAACTGCATACGGTGGAGAAGACTGTCGTGCCGATGCCGGAGCCGCAGACGGCGAGGCCGGTCGCGAGCGCACGCTTCTCAGAGAACCAGTGAGAGACGATGACGAGCGAGGGCAGGTAGACGAGGCCGAGGCCGATTCCTGCAGAGAAAGAGAGAGAGGGAGAGAGAAAGAGAGAGAGAGAGGGGGGGAAGAGAGGAGGGGAGAGAGAGAGAGGGAGAGAGAGAGAGGGAGAGAGAGAGGGGGAGAGAGAGAAAGGAAAAAAGAAGGAAGAGAGAAGATGGAGAGAGAGAGAATGGAAAAAAGAAGGAAGAGAGAAGATGGAGAGAGAGAATAGAGAGAGGACCCGAGAGCGAATAAGAGAAAGGGGGGAGAGAGAAAAACAGAGAGGGAGAGAGAAGGGGAGGGAGGGAGAAACAGAGAGAGAGAGAGAGAGAGAGAGAGAGAGAGAAAATCAAGCTGTCAGTGAACCAAAAAAAAAGATGGAGAAAGAACGCTAACTTAAATTTTTTGAAGATGAAAATGTAAATAAAAAAATCGGAAAATATCTCTTAATAAAACTTGCGAGCAATATGAAATAAAAATATGTCATCTTGTATATAGGTGAAAGTACTCTCGTCAAAACGGTAGCAAATAGTTTTATATAAATAAAAAAAATTAATATAAAATAATAATAAATGATATGAAACAAAATAAAACAAAATAAAACCTTTTTTCGCCTCACCTCCAATGACGCCGAAGCACACGTAGAGCGCGGCGACGTTCGGCATCACGGTCGAGAAGATGAAGGCGAAGAAGGCGAGCGCAGCGCCCGCGCACGCCACGAGCCGGCAGCCGTACGTGTTCGCGAATGCGGAAGCGACCGGACCGGAAAATAGGCGAGAATTATATAACGAGGTCAGAAATTAGGCGAGAATTTTATAACGGGGCCGGAAATTAGACGAGAACTTAATAACACGGCCGGAAATTAGGCGAAAATTTTACAACCGGGCTGGAAATTAGGAGAACAGCGAAAAAATGTGGAAAATAAGAGCGGATTTAAGAGATTTTATTTTAACAATTTTAGCTATAAAAACAGTAAAATGAATACATATTAAATGCAAAATTAAAATGCAAATACCTATCAAAAGGTAGCTGCCGGAGAGGAGACTTATCGTCAGCGAGACTTCGGTGACACTTGCATTGAAGTGCGTCTGCCAGAGGGGCAGAAGGGTCGCGCCGACCTCAATTTATTTATTTATTTATTATCTAATTAAATTCTTTCTTTCTTTCTTTCTTAAGTTCGTTCGTTTCCCACTGTCGAATTAAACACTTCGTTTCATTAGTTACGGCAAGGAAATTTCATAAATGAGCAAATTAAAAACATATATTTTTTTAAATAAGAAACACATATTTATACAAAAGATATTTTACCGTGAATATGATTCCGTCGACACACATATTGGCAAAGAAGGAAGCGGCCACGATCACCCAGCCATAGCCGCCTGGAAAGGAGAAGCGACGTTTAACTACATTCGGGTATTCAAATTAGAGAAATACATGATTTATTCAAACAATTTATTGAATTTATGCGCGTATCTTCTTCTTTTGCGTATTTCGCACATATTGTAGCGCTATATGCATACTTCTACAAATTGTTCTACAACAATGCACAAATGCATTTACATTTTGCAAATTGTTCTACAGCCCTCGTTTCAGTTTTCTTTCAAGATTATCTGCACGGAAGACATGTACATTCAAATTTAGTTCAGGTCTGATACAAGATTTAATTTCTCCCGTTTTACTTGTTAGTGCTTCCTGAATGGCTGGCTTCCCTTTCTTTCTTCTCCTTCTTTCCAATCATCGCTTTGCTGCGCTATTATTGTCCTTTTATTACTCTGTGCAATTTCTCGTCCTTTCGTGCTGAGACCACCACTGTCCGATTTCAGCTACGCACAATATACAGAGTTGTCCAGGCAAGCCCCTTTGCCCTTCCGCTGTTTGGAGGGTCCCTCTCTCCATCTCTCTCCCTTTCTCCCTCTCTCTCTCACTATCGCTTTCTCTGTCTCTCTTTCCTCTATCGCTTTCTCTGTCTCTTTCTCTCTCTCTCTCTCTCTCTCTCTCTCTCTCTCTCTCTTCTCGTTCTCTCTCCCTCTCTTTGTTATTCTCATTCCTCTCTCTCTATCTTTCTCTCCCCCCCCTCTCTCTCCCTCGTTCTCTGCTTCTCTCTCTCTCTCTCCTTCTCTCTCTCTCACTTCCTCCGCTCTTCTAATCACTTCCGTACTCTAGCACCGTACTACATTTCTCTTATCAGCACCCCTTCTCGATTCCATGTAAGCCTCGGCTGCTAAGCCTAGGCTTTTCGACGCCATTCTTATCAGTTCTTATCAGTTGCACGCTGCTGACTGCCAGTATACTTTGACAAAAAGAAGTAAGGGCTTACATCCAAGTTAAAGTTAAACAGCGAGCCATATAAGCCCGGCTAATGGCGTAGATCGGATATGTAATCGCTGAATTTGCGCGGAAACCAGCTAGACGAGAGAATAAAGAAAGAACAGAGTGAGAGAAGAGAGTGCTGAGAGAGCCAGAGAGAGAGAGTGAGAGTGAGAGAACGGAACGATGGAGGAAGCAAAAAAAGGTCAAGCCGAGCGGAATGGGCACTTTTCGTGCTAGAATAGGCGCGGTAGGTGAACACTTTTTTTCCTTCCTTCATTCCTTTTGTTACAAGTTTAGGAAGACATCTTAGACACAATTCTCTGCCACTTTTATGGAGATACAAAATGGCCAAAAGTGAAACTGTGATTGAGATGAAGGGAAAGGTTGTTAATCAGCGACAGCACTAGCTGTTAGCCACCCACAGTGCCGATTCTTTTATCTTTTTTTTTATTCTTCATAGTTACATACTTCTATACCCGCTGTACTATTTATATCTATTTGCTCTTTCTCTCTCGCTCTCTCTCCCTACCTCTCTCTCTCTCTCTCTCTCTACCCCTCTCTCTCTCTACCCCTCCCTCTCTCTCTACCCCTCTCTCTCTACCCCTCTCTTTCTCTCTGCTCAGTTCAATCTTGCCTTTGGTTCATAGCATGCAGTTTCCCTTTCATGATTTATTCGCACGGCAGTGGGAGGCAAAGAACTTTTCTGCAAAAGAGAATGGAAGCCGGGCAAAAGTGTTATCAACGGTAGTCCCATGGTTGTCATTTACTTTGATTAATCAGGCAGCATATTAGAACTCTTTTCTCTCTCTCTCTCTCTCTCACTTTCATTCTCTCTCTATCTCTCTCTCATCCATCCTCTCTATCTCTCTCTCTCTCTCATTCTCTCTCCCCCTTTCACTCTCTCCCTCTCATCTCTCTCTCTCTCCCTCTCTCTTTCACTCTCTCTCCCTCTCATCTCTCTCTCTCTGTCTCTCTCTCTCTCTCTAACCGCTGTTCCCATTCAAAGTACACCGCGGTCTAGTTTCATCCCTTATCGCATTGCCAGAAGCTGCGACACCCTAATCAGTGTATGCTACCGAACAGAAGTTTTACTGCGCGGAAGTCCCAATGCTCTCTCTCTCTCTCTCTCTCTCTCTCTCTCTCTCTCTCTCTCTCTCTGTCTCCCTCTCTGTGTGTGTCTCTCGTGTCTCTCGCTGTTTTTCTCTCTATCTCTTCCTTGCTCTATCTCTCTCATTCCTTCTCTCATTTGGCTGATAAAACCAATCAGAATCTGGACACAATTTAAAGAAGAAAAGTAAAAGAAAAAACAAAATATTGTGCACTTGAGAAATATAGCCAAGCAATATTGAATGATTTTTTCTTTTTTTTTCAATTGTTGAGCAGTTGTAAAATGGCTTAAAGAGGCATTTAATTTTTGATTTAGAAAAAAAATATTCTTTTTTGTGGAAAAGTAGCTTGCTTGTTTGCTGGTGGCGTGATACTTATAACGCGCCCCCCGCTACAGAGTGTAATATCAACACCGACAAGGAGACGAAGAAGAAGCAAAAAGCTTCCCAATGCTCATTTGATTCTCGTTTCATGTAGGAAATGATAGTGCAAAGAGAAGAGAGATGGATAGAAGGGAGTGAGAGAGTGGTAAGGAAGATGGAAAGAGTGAGAGAGAGAGAAAGATAGAGAAGAGAGAGAGAGAAGAGAGACAATGAGAGAGAGAGAGAGCGCGAGAGAGAGATGGAGAGAGAGAGGGAGAGAGAGTGGGAAAAGCAATAATATATATCATTTAGAAAAAAGTTTAAAAAAAAAAGAATAAACCTACCATCGGGTGCCTTTATGACAGCGGCATCGGCGAGGCGCTGCTCGACGACATCGTCGCTTTCTTCGTGCTCAAGAAGAAATATTTAATATTATAATAGTAAATTGTACATTTAGTTAGATAAAAGATAAGATTTACTGTTTAAATACGACGGAAAATACAAAAAACTAGAGATTTATAAAGAAAATTATAGTATTTTTTCTGTCTCCGTTGGCGCTGAACAAAGTGCCTTTGATTCCCGTGGGCTAGTGATTCCTATTTAGATCCCTCGGGGCTTTCTTAATCATCCCAGTTAGTATTAATTAGCTAATTAGTTATTAATTCTTAATATGCTAATTAGTTATTATTTAGTTAATAAGTTAATTAGTCATTAATTAGTTAATAAGTTTAATTAGTTATTAATTAGTTAATTAGTTACATTAATTACTTTATCAGTTATTACCTCCTTGTCAGTCGGATGGACGGCGACGGGCGCGCTGCCGTTGAGGAGGCCGGCCGTCTCCTCAGCCAGCCTCAGGCTGTTCTCGCCGCCGCCCGCTCCACCATCACCGGCCATTCAGGAGAGAAGAGTCTGTGGAGAAAGAGGGAGAGAGAGAGCGAGAGAGAGAGAGAGAGAGAGAGGAGTGATTGAAAGAGAAGGAGAGGGTGAGAGATATAGAGAGAATGAGAGATAGGGGAGAGAGGAGAGAGGGAGAGACCGAGGGAGAGAGGGAGAGAGGGAGAGAGGAGAGGGAGAGAGGAGAGGGAGAGAGGAGAGAGAGATAGGGAGAAGAGGTAGAGAGATGAGAGGGAGAGACTGAAAGAGAGAGGGAGAGACCGAAGGAGAGAGGGTGAGACCGACAGAGAGAGGGAGAGAGGAGAGCGGGGGGGGGGGGGAGAGGAGGAGAGATAGAGATAGAGGGTGAGAGGGAAATCCAAAGATGAAACAATGCCTCATTACAGCGGGTATCCTGA
>CALZFC010000280.1:0-5000 GCA_945643635.1 Allodiplogaster sudhausi | reverse complement strand
GGGTGACCAATGGCACCGTTTATTTCTCTTCCCCTCTTCCTCTGTCGATCTCACTCACAACGAAATGAGCTTTCTCTTCGTCAGTTCTGAATATCCTGCCGCCTTTTGGTCCTTATAGTCTGTACCCATCTCTCTCTCTCTCTCTCTCTCTCTCTCTCCCTCTCTCTCTCTCTTGATCTCCATTCTCTCCCTCACTTTCGCTCTATATCTCTCATCCTCCCACCGCTTCCACTTCCACTTCCATTTCCTTCAAAGCCTTGAGCATAGCCCGGCCAAAATCGATTAATGCCTATCACACACACTCAGACAAATTTCAGCACCTTTCTTTTGCTCTCCATCCTTCGTCCTCTCTTCTTTTCCCTTCTCTCTCTCTATCTCTCTCTCTCTTTCATTCTAACCTTTCTCTCTCTCTCTCTCTCTCCTCTCTCTCTCTTCTAGTGATTGACTCTAAGTAATACACATGTTCTTCCATTCTTGAAACAGAAAACTATCCATCAATGACTTTCTCTCCGTTCTCCTTCCTCATTTCTGATCTCTAAGAGAGGATGGAAAGAGAAGAGACGAGGAGACAAAACGCAGGAAGGTGCAACAATCTCATGAAGGGTAATGAGTAAAGAAATAAAATAAATAAAAAGAAAATAAATAAGAAATGAAATCAAGATAAAAATAATAATATTAAAATGAACGTATTCCAATGCCACTTATCAGTACAGCTTCAAGTGCCGATGGAAGGCGGAAGCAATCCCCCTGGTTGAAATGACGCTTGTCATGCTTCCCCAATTCGAACAGCAAGCTGATAACATCAGGTAAGCTGTCTCTCTCTCTCTCTCTCTCTCGCTCTCTCTCTCTGGTTCTCTTCTCTTCTTTCTCTCTCTTTGTCTCCTCTCTTCTCTGTCTCTCTCTCTCTCTCATCTCTCTCTCCTCTCTCTCTATCTCTTTCTCTCTCTCTCTCTCTCTCTCTCTCTCTCTTCAACGCCCTATCTTCATGTACTTCTTTTCCATTCTCATACAACGAACTAATCCATCTCTTCCTCGTATTCTCCTTTTGTCTCCTTACATTTATCAAGTAGCGGAGGTGGAGACACTGGCTGATTGGGAATACATGACAGAAAAGAAAGTGGAAGGGAGAAGGAGCACGAAACATAGAGACAGAGAGAGAGAGAGAGAGAGAGTGAGAGAGATGAAGAGAGAAAGCGAGAGAGTGTGTGAGAGGAAAGTCAGAGAAAGAGAGTCGGCTGTCAATGGCCGGCTGTCAGCAGCAGCAGCAGTATACAGCTTATTAGTGCGTGTCCGGGTGCTTGCGCGGTGACAAGACAAGGATGGAAGAGAAGAGAGAGAGAGACGAGCGAGAGAAGAGAGAGGGAAGAAAGCGAGAGCGAGACATAGAGAGCGAAAGAAAGAAATGGGAATATGAAACCAAGAAGTAGAGATAAAAGGGAGAAAGAAAAGAGTGAGAAAGAGAATAGGAAAGGAATAGGAATAGGGGACTCAGGAGTAGAGAGAAAAAATATGAAGAATATATGTATGGAATAGGGGGAGAGAGCGGTAAATGCTCTCTCTCCTTTCTCTCTCTCTCTCTCTCTCTCTCTATCTTCTTCCGTTACGACGTACACTATAGTCAAAAACGCCCATCTGACAGAAAGAGCAACCGAACAAGGTAGGATAGCGAGAGGAGAGAGAGAGAGAGAGAGAGCGACAGAGAGAGTGAGAGAGGGAGAGATGATGCTCTACTAATATGGTATATTTTCTCGAGAAAGGCAAAGCAAAGTCTGAACACAGTGCTCGAAATATACCGTATTTTCTCTATTAGTACCCCCGGGGGTTCTATTTTTCAATACCCTTGCGAGAGAGGGGCACTATTAGAGGGAGGGGTTCTATTAGAGGGAGGGGTACTATTTTCAATGTGAGACACTAAACGTTTAATCACAACATTTTATTCCAAAAAAAGTAGAATCGTAGCCCGAATTCAATGGAATCATCGCTGGAATATCCGATTTACAACAGATTTTCATGAATTTGGCATCAGTCATTGGAAAGAGCACTCCATGCCTCCAGGATCCGTTCGAAATACATCTAGAGACGAATTATTAGACTATTGGGGGGTGGCGGGTACTATTGGAGGGGGGGGTTCTACTAGAGGGAGGGGTTCTATTTTTCAACGGCATTTTCAGAGGGGGGTACTATTAGAGGGGGGGGGGGGTTCTAATAAGGGGGGGGGGTACTAATAGAGAAAATACGGTAACCAAATGGAAAAAATGGAAAATATGCACATCATGTTAGAACGAAAAAGATGCTTGATTTGATATACTTAAATTTTTCTGCTTACTTCTATTAGTTGATAAATAAATGCGCAAAAAATACTAGCTAAACTCATTGTAGAAGGCAGAGAAAGGGAGGAGAGAACGAGTAAGAAAGAGAGAAGAGAAAAAAAAGAAGAGAGAGTGAGAAAGTGAGGGAGAAAGAGACTGACTGCATAAAACACATGTAAAGAAAAAAAGAAGGTTGATTTGATATGAGAGAAAAGATCCTTTGAACTTGAACGGTCGTATGCTAACTATTAGCATACAACCGTTTATTTGCCTTGTCTTCATCATATAGTCCACACTTATTCAACATGGAGACTATCTATACTAGTAGGGTTAGGAGAAAGGTGTCAGCCATCTCCAGAAATATTTCATCAACACTTTTTTTGGTGCGCTAACTCATCTTCAAATTTTTTATCAACACTTTTTTTGCGTCAAGCTGTTTGGATGACATTTCGAAAGAATAAGCATATAAATGCTCGTTTCATCCCATCATAGCTGGCTAGATATGTCAGCACTTGATTTCATTCTTCATAATGACGTTTATATGTAGGCAGTCATGGAGATGGGATGCGGTCGAGAGCCGCTTGAGGACATCGACGACTTTGACCACATCTTCGACGACATATTCGAGTATTGGAGGAAGTGAGATAGGTGAGAAATAGTGAGAGAGAACACGAGAGATTCTGACGGTGAGAGAGAGAGGGCGAGAGCGAGAGAGAGAGGGCAAGAGAGAGAGAGAGGGCGAGAGAGAGCGAGAGAAAGGCGAGAGAGAGAGGGCGAGAGAGAGAGAGGGCGAGAGAGAGAGAGACAGAGAAAGGTTTTTGCAGTTGGGTGAGCATCTCCAACATCTCATATGTACATATATGTGTGTAAGAGGTTCCACTCGCTCCAATGATCTACCCAACTTATCCAATTAAATGTTGCGCTAGCTGCTGTACAATTTTCTTCCATGGGTACTCTAGGCCCCTGACCCGGAGATAGTCTTCTTTTTTCCTTGCGTTGTTCTACGCATACAAAGGACGATAGAGGCGCTTTTAAGCATCACACAATCACTATCATACATACCTTTCTTTCACTGCAAAAACATTCCATCACTGCTATTGTATGCTAACCATACTTGTAATTATACCTTACCTCATGTAATTAATAATATACTACTAGTCACATCGGATAAACTTGTTTTAAGAAGTTTTAATGAGTGAAAGTTAACGAGCTTACTTGGTCACGCATAGAAATCGCTGTATTATTATGCCAAATAATACTTAATATACACGTTCGTTATGGGATGTCTGTCTCATTTACATGTGTTTTATTGCTGTACTGCCTTTGAAGAATGACTGTAAATAATTGGGAATCTTCCGCTAAATCTTTGCAGGCAGCCTCGTGTTCCCCATTCAAACAATTGCTATGAATGCAGTCATTCGATTGCACAATCCCATCAGTCGTTTGAAGAAGTGGAAAGGACTTGATTAGTATGTATGTCCTAACCTACTTACATACATGTGCTGTATAAATTCTAAGTTGTCTAACTACCTGTCTTTCTCTCTCGCTCGCTCTCTCGTTTGTCTGTACATCTAGTATCTCTTTCTTCTATCTCTCTTGTGGATGTCACTCAGACGACTGTTGGAATTATCTCTCTCTCTCTCTCTCTCCATTCCCCACTCACCTCGCACTCTATCTTTCTCTTTGTCCTATCCCTATTGCTGCATCTCATTCTCTATCCTGTCGTTTGAGGGATCATTATCAGTCACTTTTTCTTTATCAGTTGATTTAACGAACTTGTTATTTCTTTAAAAAGAAAATATTCACAAATGGCCGTTCTGCTAAGCATCCTGATTTTATCAAAAAAAAAAGATATGTTAATTACAATACAAGTTTCATAATATTCAAACACATGAATGATATTATAAAAAGTAAATTGTGAAAGTAGTTGGGAATCAATAAAAAAACACAAGATTGGCTCATTCAGTGTTACAAGTAGTCACAGTCGCCACAGAAGAGTCGTTTAAAATTACATCGATAAAGTCAAAGGAAAAAAAACAATGCTTGAAGATACAAACGACAAAAATCAATAGACGTACAAACATGCAAACAAACAAAAAGGTAGTAAAATATTCTCTAATTATTATTATTAGTATTTTATACATCTTATTTATTATGCTCACGACGCTCATATGTATAGACAAAATTAAGGCTGAAACTTTTAAAGCGTGCAAAAAAAAGACATGAGAACGTTCAACAATACGAAATGGCTTCAAGCGTGGTGTACTCGTTCGGGAGGAAATGCTCAAGTTTGTAATCAATAAATCAGTCAATACTTCCGCGTCATAAAAAGCGGATACGGTACATTTATATGCAGAGACGGTATGCATAATTAATTATGCATTTATGCATGTTCCAAAGACTCATTCTGAAAGGGATGGAAGAAAGAACTCTTTTTTTCTTCTTTTCTTCTTCTTATAGTTAATAATAAGAGATTTAAGAAAGCTTCGATTTTGATATGGCATTAGGCATGAAAGGCTTTTTTACTCTATGACTTTAAAAAAATTCAAACGTTTTTTTTTAGGATTATAGTTGACATGCATAAATAGCAGATATCAAATTATCTTAATCTTTATTATCTCATTCTTTCTCTGTCTCTTTCTCTGTCTGTCTCTCTCTCTTCTTCACAAGAAAGAATCGCCGTTTTCGTGC
>CALZFC010000279.1:1500000-1720657 GCA_945643635.1 Allodiplogaster sudhausi | reverse complement strand
TTTATTATTTCTGTTGGGTACAATCAATATAGAATTGAATTGAGGTGCACGTCTCTCTAGTAGCGATCTCCCCGAAGAGTGTCCTTCTCTTGGATGTGAGCCTGGAAAAGAGTGAACCACGCGAGTCTCATCCATCTGAATCCTTGCTTCGTGCTGCAAGGGAAAGGTGGGCGAGGAAAGGTTTTTTGAAGGATGAACGAAGTGAATTACCTGTATTGAGTCTGTAGACGAATTAGCCTTCTTCTGTTTATCTTATCAAATATGAACTGCATAACAAGTGACTGTGTACGGTAATAAGAGGAATTGATTGCAGCCAGATGGAGTTGTTGTCTGCTCTTGGAGTGATGCCCTCTCCATCCTCTGCCAATCCCAGATGGCTCCTTCCTCGAGTGGAGAACACTTCCAGCCGCCTCCCGCAGACACTTCTGCCTTCCTCGACAAGCAGAACGAACACTTTGAGGCGCTCGTCGACAAGATTGAGCAGCTCAATGAGAAGGTTCATTTGATTGATCGCACGGTTTGGCAGAGATTGGATGGAAGACCGAGAAAAGTTAACATGAACTGATGTATACAAGAGGCATGGACAGTGGAAGACTAGCCTTATCATGTAATTGTAGTCACTTTGCAGATCGAACAACTGACGCATAGAATGGAAAGAGCAGAAGAGGAGAGAAGGGCTTCAGCTACCAATCAGAGCATTCTCTCTCTTCTTCAGCAATTCAGTCCGTTTCTCTCTTTATTTTTATTCTTTGATACAGTTATATGTACATTACTAATTGGCAGAGGATGAATTCTCGCTACGTGAAGATCGCTTACTGGCGAACATCTCTGACCTGATAGAGACGAGTCGGGGAGAGACCATCCGAGTTGTGCGAAATGCACTCAATGAGAATAGTCTCGCAGTTGAAAACAGCATACAGGCTAATCACAAGGTGGGGACTCACTTTTCTCATGTTTCTGATAGTTTACGGTAATGGCTATACTGATCGAATGAATTTCAGCTTGGATCGGAGGCTCTAACAGGAAGAGTGGCGGAGAGATGTAAGGAAGCCGTGACTTCCACTATAATTCCTACCGTCGAGCGAACTTGTGGCCTTCTCTTTAAGCAAATCAACGAGCAATTCAAAGAAGGCCTCAACCAGTACCTCGCTCAAGTACATCTTTCATTTCGCCTTCTGTATGCTTCTTCTCTTTCACAGAGCATTTCGTGCAGGTGAGAATGCTTCAAGCCGCAACTCTTGCGACTACGGTAGCCTCAACTCCTGCTCCGCTTTGTCAAGATCGTCAATCTCTTCTCATTCTCATTAAGAACCGTCAAATTCAACTCGCATTTGAAAACGTCAGTTAGTTCTTATTCTTCACTGACGACGGGATTAAGTTTAATGACAGCAATTGAATGGGGATTGGGTTTAACTATCGTTTTCTTTTAAGAAAAAAAAAGATTTCAGACATAAATGTTCAGGTACTCAATCAAGCAGACGAGTCCGTGCTGGAGTTTGTGTGCAAAAATGTTGACCCTGACGAGCTCTTCGGCTCTGGTTTGTACTTTTGCTTCCTGTCTTTGGAAGAGGGTGAATTGATGATTGTGAAGCAGGCGGCAGCGGCCTCTCTCAGCCAGTTCTGCTCTCTCTCCTTCAGCAACTCTCCTACCATCTCGAAGTTGAGACCGACCTCAAGTTCAGGTTGTGCAGCTACAATTTGATCTTCTTGGAAGTGGATGTGAAGAGGAAGTTGATTCAGATACATGGAACACATTCTGGAGGAAGTGCGGCCGAGTGACGAAACCATAGCTGTGCATGTCCCCCGTGTTAGGAGTGTTATCAGCGACGCTCTCGAAGGTTTCTTTTTATTCCATCACTTTGTTTCATATATTCCTTCTTCATCTCTTGTTTAGAACTCCAACTCCGCAGCCCAAACTCGCAGATGAAAAGACAAGCAAGAGTTATCAAGCAACTGGCAGCGAAAGCGCTGAAGTGAAGGTGGGAAGGATAGACGGAGCTAGTCATTTCCCCATTGTTCTTCTTTTTCCTCCATTTTTATCTTCTAGTTCTTAATCCCTCTCTTTTACTCTCTGTTTATTTTTCTTTCTTCCTCTTAAATTTCATATGTTTTACAGTCCGTTTTAGCTTTGCCACGTTTTGGAAAAGTTTTGTTATTCTTCATTTGTTCGTATAATTAGGTCATGTTAGAGACAGCGAGCTTTCAGCTGCTAAAATTGCTCAATTTAGAAATGTATGTGATCTGAGCATCCTTTTCCGTTTTTAATTTATATATTTGTCAGCTTTTCTAAGATGTTGGCACTGCCCTTCTGTGCTTTTCACAACCAAAATTGGCAGGTCGAGAATGAGAGTGGGCAGTTGTGGATAGGGACTGCGGCTAGTTTTATCGCTTTTCTCTTTTTAGCATTCGTTCGTAGGCATGTTCTGCTTTAGAAGACATATTTATTGCACGTTATAATTATGTTTTATTGTGATCAAGCAGAATGTGCTCCTAATAAGCATTGAAAATTGCAACAAAAAAGAGTAAAACGGCTAGAAAAGACAAAAATACGTGTGTAATGCCGATAGTTTTAGATGAAGGAGATTTGAGTTGTTACCGCTTATCCTCCCTAGCGTTGTGTACATTGTAGCTGTTAATTCTTCTCGTTTTTCGCTGTTAATCAGTTTGCTTCCTCTGGCGAAACGAATTCGTACTGTGTACGCATCAGTGAGTAGAAACACGCAGAGTCATGTCCTTGTATTCTCTGCCGCGGCCGTAAAAAGCCTCCCCTCTCTTCTCTCCTTCCCTCTCTTCTCTCCTTCCCTCTCTTCTCTCCTTCCCTCTCTTCTCTCCGATATCTCCTCCCCTCTCTTCTCTCCGATATCTCCTCCCCTCTCTTCTCTCCGATATCTCTTCCCTTCTCTCCTCCCCGCTATTCGCACTTCTCTCCGTGTCTCCGTCCTATCTTACCTTCCCCTTCTTCTCGGTCAACTTCTCTCAAGTTATCAACCGCCTCCCTCGATCGCATGCTCTTCCCCAACTAGGAATTTACTCGGTTTTACTACTGATATTTTGCGAGTTGAGAGACGCTTACATGTAAATGTCTTGTATAGGAAGATGGAAAGATTGGTTGTATAAGCGAGCTATTCTTTAGATTCCCCAATAGTCATGCACAACTTCGGAGAGTAGCAACCTGTTTGTTGTACAGATGATGTGGAGTGAATCTCTTTCCTGAGCACTTGTCCGGGAATTGAAAAGAGGAGACGTGAGTCATCGCAAGAATAAAGCAGCAGTCTCCCGACAAGTATTGTATTTTCAGGGGTGGAAGTGGATCAACATTGTCAACAAGGGAGGGTGAGTCACTTGTGAGCTGGAATATCTCCTTAGCGACTAAGGGATTATCTCTAACCCTCACTTCCCATGCATTATTTCACTAGTAAATAAATAAATAAGTACATATAATATATATATATATATATAATATATATATATATATATATTGGTTGTCATGATGTATCTTCGGAATTATTTGTCTACGGGAAATAGCGTTCTGCAGTATTACAGCAGCATGGGAGCGGAGAAGAGAGTAAGAGACTGGCAGAAATAACGAGACGGAAGAAAGTTAAAGGCTATAGATTGCAGATGTGACCGTGTTGAAGGGAGTGAAAAGGAGCAGATGAGAGGGAAGGGACAGGCAAACGGAGAAAGTGCAGGAAAAGAAGAGGCAGAGAGAAGGGGAGCAGGCTCCTCGAACTTTACCGCAATTTCAAATTGGACAAACTACGCGTGAAGGTGTGAGCTCACCGCATTTCCATCGTGATAGGATTTATTTCCCGCTCTTTTTTCTTCTTCAATCTTTTACTAATGGCTGTTTTTAACAGCAACCCATTGTTCCTCACTTCTGCGAGAGTACGGAAGTAGGACCAATGTATATATTCATGCCTGTACTTATTTTCAATCATGCAACTAACATATTCCCGTCTGATTTTTGTTGGTGTAAATTCGGAAATTATTCAACGCATGCTTTTCGGTAAAAAAAAAGACCATTTCTGGAAAACTATGATTTTCTTTCAAGGTAATCATGTTGTTACACGAAGTCGCCATTATTGCATTGGCAACCGTAGTCGGAAAATTGAATGCCTTGGACTGCTATGACGTTAGTCTCATTACAGAGAGAGGAGAGAGAGAGAGAGAGAGAGAGAGAGAGAGGATGGAGAGAGAGAGAGTAGGGAGAGAGAGGGAGAGAGAGAGAGAGAGAGAGAGAGGGAACGGGGATAGAGTTGACTCATCCCTCAGGGATATCGGCTTCTGGCGAGTGGCTCGACTGGTACGTCCACGACGAAGTGCAGTGGCTGGCGTGATCAATGCTACACGATGACGGCCTCAGCTTACTTCCTCATCGATGCCGTCAAGGGAGGCTGCTCCACGTGGAGATGCATGGTTAGACTAACCCTTCTCTCTCTCTCTCTCTCTCTCTCTCTCTCTCTCTCGTTCTCTCGCTCTCATTCTCTCTCTATATATATATCTCTCTCTCTCTCTCGTTCTCTCGCTCTCTGGTTCTCTCGCTCTCTCTCTCTCATTCTCTCTCTCTCTCTCTCTCTCTCTCTCTCTCTCGCTCTCTCGCGCTATCTCTCTCGTTTTCTCGCTCTCTCTTTCATTGTCTCTCTCGCTCTCTCTTTCATTGTCTCTCTCGTTCTCTCGCTCTCTCGCGCGCTCTCTCTCTTTCTCTCGCTCTCTCACCCTCTCGTTCTCTCGCTCCCTCTCTCTCTCTCTTTCTCTCGCTCTCTCACCCTCTCGTTCTCTCTCTCCCTCTCTCTATCTCTCTCTCTCGTTCTCTCGCTCCCTTTCTCTATCTCTCTCTCTTTCTCTCACCCTCTCGTTCTCTCGCTCCTCTCTCTCTCTCTCTTTCTGTCGCTCTCTCTCTCTATCTCTCTCTCTCTCGTTCTCTCGCTCCCTCTCTCTATCTCTCTCTCTTTCTCTCACCCTCTCGTTCTCTCGCTCCCTCTCTCTCTCTCTCTCTCGCTCTCTGTCTCTCTGTCTCTCTCTCTCTCTCGTTCTCTCGCTCCCTCTCTCTATCTCTCTCTCTCGTTCTCTCGCTCCCTTTCTCTATCTCTCTCTCTTTCTCTCACCCTCTCGTTCTCTCGCTCCCTCTCTCTCTCTCTCTTTCTCTCGCTCTCTCTCTCTATCTCTCTCTCTCTCTCGTTCTCTCGCTCCCTCTATCTCTCTCTCTCTCCTACCAAGATCTTCCCATTCAGTTGGCATCAGATCGCTGCATCTCGACCACCTTCCAAGGCATTCCGGTGTCTCTCTGCTGCTGCTCTTCTGACCGCTGCAACACTGCCGGCAATCCTCAGTTAGTCTGTTCCTCGTGCATTTCTTCTTATTCTTCTTTGCCGCAAATTTATTTATATTTAGTTTGTACCCTGAGTTGTAAAATGCACAGAGGAGAGAGAGAATGGAAACAGATGGAGGAGAGGAAGAAGAGGAGAAGACGACGATGACGGACTCGTCTCGGCACTCGCCAGAACTGCATGGAAGATGGCCACCGAGGACGAAAAAGTCTCCTCTTCTTACGAAGTCGGACTGAAGATAAAGGAGAAGGAGAAGAAGAAAAGGGAGCAGAAGCCAGGACTCTGGGAGACGTTTTGGACCAAGGCCGGAGAGTATCTCTACTTCGCGGCCCTGTGGATGGGTTACTCTCCATGGGATGGCCAGAAAGGCTCATGCATCAACCCTTCTGCCTTGCCTGCTGCGGAGAAATTCTCTCTTGTACCATCGCCTGAGAGGAAAAGAAAGGAGATCTCAGAGAAAGTGGCAGAGGTCAGGAAAAGAAATGAAGAGAAGCTGAAGGAGGCGAAGAGAAAGGTGGAAGAGGTGAAGAGGAATGCAGAGGAGAATAGAAAGAAGTACCAAGAGAAGATAGATGAGAGGAGAGAGGAGATAGAGAGGGAGATCAGAGACAGGAGTGAAGAGAGACAGAGGAAGATGGAAGAGAAGGGGAGAGAGAGGAAGGAGAAGATAGAAGAAGTAAAGAAAAAGATTGAAGAGAAAGCCAAGGAACGAGAAGAGAAGAGGGAGGAAATCAGGAGGCAAGTTGAGGAAAAAGGAAAGGAACTGAGAGAGAAAATGGAGCAGGGGAAGAAGGAGTTCGAAGAGAAGCAGAGAGCGTACAGAGAAAGCATGGAAGACAGACAGAGAAAGGAAGAAGAAAAGAGAAGAGAGCGGCGAGAGAGTGCCGAGAGGAGGAGAGGCTAGGCACGTTCAAACATTATTATTTGCCAGAGTATATTTTGTACAATAATTGCGAAACGAGTCTCTCTGCGAGTATTTCCGATAGTTTTTTTTGATGCTGTGTTTTGTAGTATTGTATGATGTGCTTTTTAAGTGTAATATGAATAAACATTAAGCTTAACACACTGCACCCGTAAATACGATCGGTCTGAGCCTTTCATGCACTTATTTTTCGGTTGCTTATGAGAATTATACATAATATGTATGAGAAGATCCTTTCAGGGTGGGCAGTGGCGGGAACCAAGGAGGAAATAACAACAACGGGCAAGGAGGAGGCGCTTCCGGAGGTATGTTTATCCTCCTTTCCTTCGCTCGTATTAACATTGTCAAGTTTTCTATTTTATTTAAACCATTTCTCTCTTTTCATTTTTTTTCATTTTAAAACCATTTCTCTCGTTCCCTGTCAATCAATGCAGTTCATGCCCACAATCTCTCTCTCTCTCTCTCTCTCTCTCTCTCTCTCTCTTCTAACAATCTGCTAATAATATCTTAGTGAGAGTTAGACAATGCGGATTGAGGATGGGGAAGTGGCGGCGGAGGTAGCCGAGGAGGAGGGAGCAGCGGAGGAGGCAACAGCGGAGGAGGGAGCAACGGAGGAGGGAGCAGCGGAGGAGGCAACAGCGGAGGAGGGAGCAACGGAGGAGGGAGCAGCGGAGGTGGCAGCAACCAAGGTGGAAGTGGAGGTCAGTCTTATTAGGCATGTATTACTTATGTGTATGAAATATGATTGGATAGTAAGAAGTAAACGTTCTTTTTAGGAGGATGGGCCACTGACTCCAATCTCGGTGGACAAGGAAAGCAAGGAGGATGGGGCACTGATCAGGCAGAGCAGATCCGCATGCAACAGGTTAAACCAACCGAGAATGAGAGATTTAGAAGTGGGCTAATGGAATCGAGTTTCAGGCTTGGAATAACGCGAACGTCGATGATGGATTCAGAGGAAAAAGATTCGCTGGTTTTAACTGATTCTCATATCGCTTTTTCACGACGTGTTTCTGCTATCGAAGACTATTTTGATATGTATCTATTGAACTCACTATCACTTTACTGAAACTTCATATACGAGTCAATTCGTTAAAATGCGAGTTTGCGAACATTCCGACAGAATATAAATAGCAGTGCTCACCTCTCTGATCGATAAACGGTTGTTTTGACTGCTTCATCAATGGCTGCCAATCACTTGAAATGTAAACTGTTTGTTGCAGGCACTCTACTATAAGCAGCTTCTGATTGCCACTCTTTGGCATGTATATGACAGAAAAAAACGAATGTCTCTCTTGAGTTGTAGAGATCATCAGCCTGCTTTCTCTCCCAATAACCTTCTATTTTTTCTCGTTTCTTCCTTATCATCATCTCGTTCATCTTCTTTTCTTTCCTAATACCTCTCAACCCTCTTTGGCTCTGCTTAGAATCGTATAGCTATGCTGTTCCTCGTGCTTCTTCTGCTTCTTCTGCCCTCGTCCCTGGCCATCGAATGCTACACTGTCAGTCCCCCTTCCTGAGAAGAGAGAAGATCTTCGTTGCCCTTCCCTCCAGGGCTTGAATCTGCTGGCCGGGCAGAGGATGGGAGAGCACAGAATCAAGTGTGACAACTCGGGTGCCTCCTGCTATAACATGACCGTGGCTGGCGAGGCTGCCATTGGCGGAGTCCTCCAGGTCATGAAGAGCGGCTGTTCCCTATGGAGATGCATGGTAGTCTGCTCTCTCTCTCCCTCTCTCTCTCTCACTTTTTCTCTCTCCCTTTTTCTCTCTCCCTTCTCTCTCCCTCCATTTCTTTCTCTCTTTCTCCTTTTCTTCCTCGCCTTCTCTATCTATCTCTTTCTCTCTCTCTCAATGCTTATATTTCACATCATAATATTGAGGCAGCCCGTGACCGCTGCATCGCGACAACTTTCCAGAACATTCCGATTTCCTTCTGCTGCTGCTCCACTCATCTTTGCAATGTGGACTCTGGCCAAGTCAACGCGGGGTCAGGAAACTTCCGAAATAACATCAACTTATGGAATTCATCTTCTTTGAAAGAACAAATGTTGTGATTCATGTCAGCATTATTAAGCTGTTTAAAACATTTACATGGAAAGATAAGTATTTGTAGGCAGCAAAAAACAGGCGGCTGGAATGCGGAGCCGCCAGCTAGTGACAATGAGGAGAATGCAGTCAGCCCATGTTTATTTATTCTCCTTTTATTTAATGTCTTATTTCTATTTTCACTGTGCTTAGTCACCTTCTCCTCTCTCTCTCTCTCTCTCTCTCTCTCTCCTCTCTCTCTCTATCTCTCTCTTTATAAAGTTTTCTCTCTCTCACAAGTCACCTTATCTCTCTTTTTTAAAGTTCTCTCACGCTAATTCACAGACACATTCTCTCGACGCCTCTTATAAGCTCTTTTTTTCTCACCCGTTTCTCTCTCTCTCTCTCTCTCTCTCTTTCTCGCTAGAAGCAGCATCTGTTAACTGTGGATGCTTCTGCTCCTCTCTCTGCCTCATCGAACCTCACGGTCTCTGAAATGCGTCGTATCTTCGAAGAAGTCGACATCGACACGAAGGAGGAAGAGAACGAGACAAATCTTGCATCTGCATCTCCAGTTGAGATCGAATAGCGAACTGTTACGAAGAGTATCTCGATCCACATTTTTTAAATATCTGTTATGTTAATGATTGATTAATGTATTTGTTGTATCACTGCATTCTCACATTGTTTCTAGTTATTTATTAACTGTATCTGCGATCAATTTGGTTTGTATAATAATTCATTTCAATGATGAGAGGACGGATGGTAATACAGGAAACGCAGATGAAGAAAAAATGCAGAAGTAAGTCTTGCTAATACTCATTTGCGCAATTGCTTGCACGGGGTTAAAGAGACAGAGAGAGCGAGAGAGAGAGAGAGAGACAAAGAGAGAAAGAGAGAAAGCAGGGAGAGCGAGGGAGAATATGCAGTTAATGAAGGGGTGGATGAAAAGCATGAGATCAGGTAGGGAGAAAGTCATTTCTTCCTCGTTCCTCGCATATTTCGGAGAAAAAGGTGGAATGAGCAGAAAAGAAGTCGACGAAGAAAAGGGGAGAACACGGAATCCAGATGGGGGAATGAATAACCACCACACTCACTTCACGATCTGCGACACTGTCAGTTGTATCTCCTTCAGGCTCTTCATAGTCGAATTCATTGTATTTCAACTTTTAAATCTTTGGGGAATGCCCCCACAGAATGATAGTGAATTATGATTTTGCAGATTTTTTTAAACACATGTATAAATTTTTCTTGTAGGTTAAAGTATGTAATTTTTGAAGTTGGACAGAAGACCACTTGGACAGTTGCCAAGTGAAGGTGTGAAGTAGACCAAGGCAACACTGTGCACACGGCTTCTGAATACTCCACGAAGTATTAAGATGTCAGCAGTTGGAGTTCTTCTGCTTGGTTTCTTCTCTTCCTCCTTCGCCTTTCGCTCCACCAACTCCTTCTTTATCAATGGAAAGAAGTACGACGAGATTGTTGACCAGCCATGGTTTCGTGTTCACCACTCGCCACACACGAAGGTTCTCCTTTTTCCTTCCTTCTCTAATCCTTTCTTTTTATATTAGTGTGGCGAAGAAGAAAATAATCAGATCGCGATCGAAGAGGCGGCGGATTCAACCTTCGGCCAGCATAACATTCCGAGGAACGACGTGTTCATTGCTCCCTTCTGGACAGACAGGGAAAAGGCTGTCATGCACTGTCTCTCGTTAAGATGCGTCTGCCAATTCTTCGGAGGGGGTTCTTCTTTTCTCCGATTCCCTGTCAAATATATAATTTTTATATTCGATAAAATAAGAGAACTGCAACTTTGATCTCAGAAAAGCTTCAGAGGATCTTTCCGAGTTTGCAGTGAACAGCACTTCGATTCCATGCCTTCTTCCGTCTGGAAAGTCTCTTGGTCGGGCGCTTCGAAAGGAGATTCGAATGTTGCCTGACAAAGATAGAATTGCTTTCGAGGTTTGAATCTTTTCATCTTTTAATTCTTTAAGAAATGTATATCTTGTCAAATATACATGGAGCGTGTCAAATATGATTTGTTTTCAGGATGCTTTGAACAAGATGAAGAAGGACAGGACCTACAACCGACTGAGTCGGATTCACAAGTACTCGGGCGTCCACTCCGGCCCCGCCTTCACTGTCTGGCATCGCGAGCTTCTCAAGAGGTCTGCCTTTCTCTCGACGCTTCATTCCTTTCTTTCCGTTCTTGTGGATTCGAGCTGGTGATTCGTTCTTACATGCCGCCTCCTCACTCCATTGGAATTCCGTACTGGGACACTTCTCTCGATGCTCTCTTGCCTGAACCCAAGGTCCCCCATTAAAAAAAGGAGTTTGCAGCGTCTGATATTGAATGAATAAGTTGGTAGGATTCCATAATGTTCTCGCCAATTTTTCTCGGCGAAGTCGACGAAGAAGGCCATGTTGTCACTGGGCCGTACGCAAACTGGACAACCATGGAGGTTGCGAGAAGATTCCATAGTTATCGCGAAGGAGGTGGCTATATTATAAGAATTGTCTGAATAGGGGTTGCCACATATCACGCGCCGCTTCGGGGCTGACCCTGAGGGCGAATTGCTTTCCCCGGCACGAATCGACTGGATCGCCGCACAGACTGATGTCAACATGGTGCTGGCGGCCACTGAACCACTCAGTGTTAGCAACTACTTGTCACTCTCTCTCTCTCTCTCTCTCTCTCTCTCTCTCTTCTCCTTGCTCTCTCTCTCTTTCCCTTTCTCTCCAGACTTGCACGGAACATGAGATTGACGAGCGCTTCCTGGAATACTCTCATAATTATGTACACTTTTTCATCTCGGGGGACATGGGAAAGAGTTGGAGTTCATCCAATGATGTCATCTTCATTCTGCACCACTCAATGATCGACTTCATGTTCGAAATGTTTAGGACGAATGGACAGGTGTGGTTCATAGAGAATAGAGAGCTTGAAATGAACTAGCAATTAGGTAGAGAGGTGGAGATAGTGAAAGAGAGAGAGACAGAGAGAGAGAGAGAGATAGTAGGGAGAGTGAGAGATCAGAGAGGCAGAGGAAAGAGTCTTGTGAAAGAGAGTGATAGGAAAGGAGAGATCAGAGAGGCAGTGGAAAGAGCCACGACACTTAGAATCGAACAGCCCGTGAGAATGAATACCCTCGTTCGAATGGCGCGTGCTTCCCTCCCTGGCACAACTCAGATGCTGTGATGCCCATGCTCGATCCCCTCACGAATAGAGATGGTAGAATCTTACGGTACCATTTCATTGGCACTCTTCATACAGACATTTCATTCCCTTTTCATTTCATCACTATATTTCTTTAAAGGAGTAAGAAAAAACCTGTCGAATTGAGCTCTCTCGAATGGTTACACTGACGAAATGTACGAGTTTGCGTCTCGACCGGAGTGCGACGCCATTAAGAGGGATTGCGGATCAAAGTCAGCTTTTCTTCTTACTATACTTCAACTATCTTATTCCTAAATATGATCTCTAGATATCTCTTTTGTGACACTTCGAGCCGTCACGGGTCTCCCCGATGCATAAGTCGAGTTCGCCCACAGGGGATATGTACCGGCTACGAGGGAACGGATATCTGCTACGAGGGAGAATGCGTGAGAGGAGAGTGTCAGAGAGGAAAGAAGAAGAGAAGGGGAAAAAAGAGAAGGAGAACAATGTGAGCAAGAAGAAATCTGAACATGAACACCTCCTCACAAGCTTGCTCGACTTTAACACTCTGAACATGTGATGAATGTCGCCATTTTATGACTGAAACAAATATAAATACATAAATGCACACACAAATATATCTCTTCGTCTGCACTTGAGGCAGGATTTTCTTCTTTTGAAAACGTGAAAAAGTGTTAGCTGAATCATGACTTCTAGAGAGCTACTCTTTCAATTCAATTCGTATATCACAAGATTTTAGGAATAATGGCGCGTGCTACAAGTAGTTAAGATTAAATTTTTTAAGCGAGCATTCCAAGGATCTCCGCAATTCGTTCCCTCTTACATTTACAATTACAGTACTCGAGAGCTATGTAGAACTTTCGATAAGAGTTATTGCTAATTATGCCTCCCTGAATTTTTTTTTATCTATGTATGTACAGACATGCTCATTAAATTTGAAAAAGTGATTTCATTGCATTTCTCTGCAAGGAGAGGTGAAAAGTGCTTGCCCTCGCCCTTCACTTTGCCCTCGCCCTTCACTTTGCCCTCGCCCTTCACTTTGCCCTCGCCCTTCACTTTGCCCTCGCCCTTCACTTTGCCCTCGCCCTTCACAGTGAGAGGTGACCTCTCCGTTGCTCTCTGCCCCAGCCTACCCCCTCTTCTCTTGCTTCTCTCGCATTCCACGCTCTCTACCCATGTCCCCTCCCCCAAACGCGCCCACCTCTCCACCTCGGCCAACTCGTCTCCATCCGCTTCCACGCCCTCCAACTACGATGTCAACATCCAGAAGATCGTGAACGACGCTCTCGGCTTCGCCAACGGGCCCTCGCCGGCGGGGATGAACAAGCAGACATGGGAAGGTATGGCCAGCTTGCTTATTCTTATGTCCACCACCCTTGAAAAGCTCGCTGTCCTGCTTCCCTCGTCCTCTGCTCCCATGTCTGTCCCTCTCCCCCGGCCTGCCCTCTCCTTCGCTGGCTCCGAGTGCCCTGCCGAGCGCCATCTTCGGGAGCGCTCCCTCGTTGTGGTTGGCCTCCCGGAGTCCGCCTCTGGCACTCCCTCTGCCCGCGTCTCGGAGGACAGAGCGAATGTGTGCTCCCTGCTGGACGCCCTGGGTGTAGAAGCGCACCCCCAGACCACTTTCCGCATGGGCCAGCGCGGCACTCGCCCTCGTCTGCTCAAGGTCCTGCTTCCAACTCGCGGTCACCTCATGCAAGCTCTGAAGGCGGCGCCCTCTCTTCGTGGCCACTCCACGTGGTCCAAGGTCTTCGTCCGCAGGTCGATGACCGAGGAAGAGAGGCGCCGCTTCCAGAGAGACCGCGAGCACGCCACCTGGCTCAATCGCACTGAGCCAGGCGTATGGACGATCTACCGCGAGGAGATCTGGAAGAGAAGCGAGATCTCTGGAAAACGCCGCCTCTCCATCCCGACTCCCCTCCCAGACCCATCCTCGGCTGCGGCGTCCTCTCCATCGGCCATGGGAAACTGAGTCAACTAGGAACCAGTCCACCCCAGATATCAGTTTCCCCCCCCCCCGTCCCTTCTGTGTCATGTTTAATGCAAGAAGCCTTGTTAATAAGCTTTCTGACTTACATGCATATTTATCAATCACTCAGCCCGATTTACTTTTTGTTACTGAAACTTGGCTAAACTCAAACATTTTGGACAGCGAAATCGTTAGTAATCTTCCTTATTGTTTATTGCGTTCTGACCGAAAAGGTAAACGTGGAGGTGGAGTGCTTGTTATGTACAGAAACTCACTAGCAGTCTCAACCGTCTCTGTTAACCGATCATCATGTGACGTCCTGGCAGTTGATCTACATTCTCAAGTTGACTTTGGTCTCGTCCGTCTTGTCCTTGTCTACCGCCCCCAAATACATGTTCCGCATCCAATGACTCACTTTTTGAGAGCTTGCAAGAATTGCTAGCAGCCCCAACCCTCACTTCTCTGCGGCGACTTCAATATGCCTTTAAACTGGAATGATCTCTCCTCAACTAAGGGGCAAAATAGGAGGCTCGTAGACTTAGTAAATGACCTCTCACTCATCCAATCTGTCTCCAGTCCAACGCACGGGTCAAACATTCTCGATCTTGTTATCAGCACCCTGGGAGTAGCAATTGACTGCGAAGTCGTCGCGCCTTTCAGCAGCTCCGACCACTCATCTGTCTCCTTCTCTCTCTCTTTCTCCTCCCCCCTGCCTTTGTATGTTCCATCTCTTGACTACCGCCGCTGCAACTTCGATCAGCTTTCCATTGCCCTTAGATCAATAGACTGGTGCTCTTGTTTTAATGACTTCATTGATGTTGATGATCTATATGAACGCTTTACAGCAATTCTTCTTTCCCTTGCACGCGAAATTACTCCACCTAAGAAAAAAGACTCCCTGCGGACAAGTATCCTCCCTACATACGTTCACTCCTTTTGCATAAAAACCGTCTTTTTCCTAAGCTAAACTGTCTTCCGGTAAGAATTGAATATGAACGTGTATGTATTAAGTTGCAGCGTCTCATTTTAAAATTTCTAAAGAACTCTGAATCTCGATTCTTAAATTCCCCAGCCAAGCTTCTGCAGCATGTTTCTACCAGACTAAAAAAGCGTCCCCATATTGGTTCATTCCACGTTAATTACAAGCTTTTGTCATCCGATAATGCAAAGGCCGAAGCACTCGGATCTTATTTTTCTAGCGTCTTCATAAATGACAATGGCACCTCTCTGTCACCATCGTCTCGTGTCATTCACTCTCTTCCAAACTTTATTATAATGCCCCAACAGGTAGCTTTTCATCTTAAGCGACTCAAGCCATCTTGCTCTCTCACCTCTGACGCTCTCCCTTCTATCATCCTTAAGAACTGTGCTCTAGTATTGGCTGAACCTCTAAGTTATATCTTTAATTTCTCGCTCTCTCTCGGCCAGGTCCCCTCTAAATGGCGCGAAGGCATTGTGCTACCAATTAATAAGGTAACCTCCCCTTCCTCTCCGCAAGATTTCAGACCCATAACTATTACTCCAGCTGCATGCAAGGTGATGGAAAGATGTCTGATAGCAAAAATCTTAACACACTGTCATCGGTTCCAATTGATACCAGCATGCCAACATGGCTTCGTTCAAGGCAAATCAGTAGTGACTAACTTGCTCGAATGTTCTCAGTATTGGAAAAGAGAAGTGTGTTCTAACCGGTCTGTTGATGTCCTTTATTATGATTTTGCCAAGGCATTTGACAAAGTCTCTGTGCCTAAACTTCTCACAAAGCTGGAATATCTCGGTTTTCGAGGAAACTGGCTAAATTGGTTTGAATCTTTTCTAGTCTCTCGCACATTTCGAGTAAAAGTGAACGATTCTCTCTCGTCTGTCTTTCCAGCCTCTTCAGGTGTCCCGCAGGGATCCGTGCTCTCCTCTTTTGTTCAGTCTGTACATATCTGATCTTCCTCTGGTTCTTTCTCATCTTCCTCTGGTTAAAATTTCTCTTTTTGCAGATGATATGAAGCTTTTCACCTCTTTCGATTCAACCACCCAGGGGAAAGCCCATTTTCAACTCTCACATGCTGCAATTGCAATTCAAAACTACTGCCAAAACATGCAGTTGGAAGTCGCACAAAAAAGTGCGTCGTTTTGCACTTAGGCAAAAATAACCCCCGTCTGCCTTACTACGTATCTCGCACGTTTCCTACTCTGTCTCACTCTCCTTCCTCGCTCTCTCTATCTCGAACTCTTCAAGACTCTTCTCTAGCTTTCTCTGTCGCTAGTGAAGCTGTACGAGATCTAGGTGTTTTGATAGATGACAAGTTATCCTTCAATGATCATATTAAATCTGTAAGCTCTAAAGCCCTTCGACTAGTATATGCACTCTTTAGAATTCTAAAGTCGAATATCTCGCAGCATTACATTCGTGCTTATAAATGCTTCGTTCTTCCAATACTAGAATTCGCATCACCGGTATGGTCTCCCTTTAGAATTATGCAAATTAGATCATTAGAGAATGTTCAGAAAGTTTTTAGTAGATTACTATATGTTCGTTGTAACAAGTTCCAGCTCAATTTTAGGAATATTCCATCATACGTTGACCGTCTAGCATTATTCAATTTGGTATCTCTTTATCGTCGACGAATCGAAATCGATCTCATTACTGCTTATAAGTTATTGCATATGATTTATCTTCTCCTATATCGCTATTCTATTCGTTTAAACCATGCAACAATCGTAGATCAGTGTTTGCGTTTCATATTCCAATTACTAAGTCAGATCTTCTAATGCACTCATTTGCTTTTCGCACTTCAAGATGGTATCCTTGTTTGCCACTCTCTTTTCTCTCCGCACCTTCTGTTAATACCGCCCGTAAAGTTCTGATGTCTATCGATTCCTTGCCTAAAGTAATTAATGCAGTAGAAGTTAGTGGTATTTAAGCCCGGTTTCCGGCCTACTTCATTCTTAAGACCCCATCGACAACCGCGAGTCAAGCCCCCTGCTGCTCCTCCCCCAGCTTGTACCGTCTCTGGCAAAGACGAGGCCGGGCAGTGGCGCCCCCGGCTTGGTACGACTCGTGTGCGTCGATTCCCTATCCCCCCCCCTTCCTCCCCAACATATTAGATCATTCGATTTAAGCAAACATTCCTTCCTATATTTTGTGCTGTCACATCGAAATATTAATTTCATGTACGATAAATAAATAAATAAAAGTGGCCAATTATAAGAAAGGCCCAGTCGAAGTCATAAGTCAGCTCCCACTTTTCACCTCCTCGGTGGGATGGAATCCCGTATAAGTCGCGTGGCTGATTATAGTTCAAGAATATCTTAGGCGCTCTTTGAATGTCTGAAGTTCCAAAATAAAAAAAGAAGGAAACAATATGTATGTACATAACAAATGAAAAGTCATGAGGGAATTAGATCAAAAATCGTCGAGATCGGAGATGCGAAGTCGATGTTCGTCGACGAGGACGAGTCTCCGAGGAAAGAGTCGATCCGTATTCCCGTTTCTGTCCGCCTTCTCAGATTCGCTCGGTCGTCGTGGAGAGTCGTCAACAAAGGGAATGTCTGCGATCTCCAGGTCGGCAAGAGTCTGTTGACGAGGAGAAGGAGAGGATGGCTGGCCAGCCGGAGGAGATGGCGGATTCTCATCCGCCGTCCACTCGACGTCGTCCCTCGGCGAGGAAGCTTCAGATGAAGAAGAAGAAGACACTTCGATGTCCTCGGGCACTTCGGCAAGACGGGGAGGGCCGGCCACTCGAGGGAACTGAAGACCGTCAGGGTGAGCGACGCGGCGAGGGAGCGAAGAAGAGGACAAAGAATTCTGGCCAGAAAACAGGAAGATCGGCCCCACTTCCGAGTCATCCAAACCAGTGGATTCTTCAGGCCACGAAGCGTTTGACAGAAGAGCTGGAGGAGGAGGGCGAGTTGTGGGAGAAGGCAGAGATGAAGAGGGAAGGGGAGGGGCCAGAGAGGGAGATGAAGTCTGAGTCGGAGAAGAACGGGGTGCCTGAGTGGCGAGAGGAGAATCATCTCTCTCTGGCCAACTCCGACTCATCGGCCACTCCATGAGAGAAGCGTAGTCTGCACGAATTCGATCGAGAGCAGCCGAGCTGGAAGTGGACACGGAAGAGTCACTGGACGACACGGCCAATCTCCGATGGGCTGGAATGGTTGAAGTGGGCGGAGCATCCGGGGGCTTCTCCTCGTCGTCCTCTCTTCTCCGTGTCTCCTCCAAGCTGAGGGAACGAGCGACGGGCTTTTGGTTATGATTTTGTGGAGGCCGCCGCAGCCGATTCTTCTGCCCGCATATCATAACAGCCACCACGCACGATGCGGATAATCTTAACCGGAGAGCGGGAGCGAGAAGCTCGGCTGGAGGGGATGAAGGGACTCTGGGATGAATGTACAGTTCTCGCTTGACCTGCCTGAGGGTACTTGATCACGCGGGCGTACTTGGCGTCGTAGTCGACCGTAACTCTCAATGGTCCGCTTACCCTTTCGTAGATGTTCTCCCTGGAGTCAAGACTACGACTTCTCGGAAGCACTCTCCGAGGTGAGTCTTCGAGGGACTCGATTGGAGGGACTTCTTTCTTCTGCCGTGGAGATCTCCGGCCAGAACGAGGAAAGCGGCCGAGATGCTCGAGGACTCTGTCAAGGCGGAGATCACCGAAAAGACTCCTCTCTTCTTTCGACTTGGCCTTCTTCTTCACTTCTTCCCTCTCAGATGGAACCGCGTCGGATTGGACAAAGGCCGGGAAACTTGTATGAGATCGAGCATCCCGGCTCAGAATAATCGGATGACTACGGTTTGCATCTGTTGTCGGAGGAGTTGTGCTGTTGTTGTTGGGAGGAGAAGAGGAAATGGAAGGAGTGGAAGCAGAGGGAGCAAGGAGGGGAAGGCCGAGATGGTCAAAGAGGGTTTGATCATTTCGAGATGAGAGATCGGAGATGAGTGAAGACTCCTCGGAATCGGCGAAGAGAGGAAGAAGGTGCTGCTCAGAGAAGGAAGTCGCGTACTCCGCCTGCTCACTGCAACGGATTCAAACGCTCAACTCTCCTGCTGCAAGTCGGGGTTCGAGTTATTTGTTTAAAGTCCGGAACATGCCCCTTGAACCAATCCCTGAGTACGATTCCGTTGAGAGAGGGAAAGGTAGCATCTCTCTGCCAAATTTCTACACTCATGCGGTTGGAAAGAGGGCTATTGAAGATGTTTTTTTTCCTTTATTTAAATAAGAAAGACAGTTGAAGTGCGTGCAGAACAAGAAATTGTGACTGTTTTATCTGTCACCATCAAACAGGACGAGATATGCACAAAACTGTACAGTATGCAAACAGTTGTAAAGTGATCTAGAGCATGAGGTTTTGCTTCTTTTCCATGAGGTTTCCAATTCAATCAGAGCAAATGCGCGTCCTTTGAAAGAAATGAGGCAGTTAACATCAAGTGTAGACATCACATGCAACTTACGGGGGTGGTCAAAATACCAAACATAGTTTTCTTATGTAAAGGATGCTGATGCATTAGTATTTGTAATTCCAGAAATGTTTTATGTGAGTGAACGACTTCTGTGGAAAAGATTGTTAGTAAGATAACGTTTTGCATCAAATAAAGAGTGCAGAATGGAGATTGACGGGGGAGGAGGGCAGAGAGATGCGACCGAATCGATCTCTTCACACATGTTTAATTTTTTTCGCAAAATAAACTTTTTTCCTTTTGTAATATGAAACATCTTTTTTTCATAGTTTTTATTAATACTTATTTTGTAACTAAAAGCTCATTTTTAAGTGCCAAAGTAGCAAAACTGAACCAATCGCTTGTGAAAGAATGAATTGTTAAAAACAAAAAAGGGAGAAAAGTTGGAAGGAGAAGCTTACAAGTGGCCGACAATGTTCTGAAGCGCGTCGCGAGTCTGGTAGAGGGCGAAGATGTCGCCAGAGCCGCGGGAGCCCCTTCCACTTGCGTAAGGAGAGGACGGCGAGACTGGGGAGAGAAGCTTCTGCCAGGCAGATAAGCATCGTACACGGGCGAGCAGCCAACAGGCACTGCTGAGGACTGGGAATGGGTGCGGAGGGCGGAGGAAGGGCGGCGAGAGGGGAGGAGAGAGCGAGTTGGAGACAGCGAGCGATAGCGGAGACGGTCGTGGTACTCGTCTGGCGAACGGGGAGAAGGCACTGCACCCGAACTCACTCCATACGACGGCGTTCCTCCACGGCCAATGTCCCCTCCGACATACGCTCCCTGGCCTATCCCTCCACCTCCAATTGTAGCTCCCTGACCAATACCCCCTCCAAGAGTAGCTCCTTGTCCTATTCCTCCGCCTCCAATAGTAGCGCCCTGGCCAATTCCTCCACCTCCAATCGTAGCACCCTGGCCAATATGTCCTCCCTCGCTAACTGTCGCCCCTTGGCCAATCCGGTAGGGAATCGGAGAAGGGGAGAGCGGAGGAGCTGCACCCAAGGAAAGCACGCCTGTTGACGACGAAGGGGAAGATATCCTGTGATGGCTGAAGGAGAAAGCATGTGAGAGAGCATAGTAGATCAAGAATAAAAAGGATTAAAACTTAAAATTAAGGAAATGCGTGTTAATATAGTAAAATAAATAAGAGAAAAGAAAATACCCATTGGATCGTTGATAGTTCAGATGTTCCTGAGAAACGGTTTCCTTCACTACTCGGCCATTCCTTTTCTCTTCCACCGCCTCCTTCAGTTTCGCCGTCACTCGCGACGGAGAAACACTCAACGCAAAATCTCATAACATATACATATGTACATATGTATGTACATATAGTTATCTTGGTTTTCCGGTTTTTTTTTTATTCTATGACTTTCTAACATACATAGAATATAATATATAAGCGTAAGCAAAGACACATACTCGTTCTTGGAAAAGGTGTTGATATGAAGCCGCGGTTCGTCATTTTGAGTAGTGAAAGAAGGAGCGATGGAAGGACTGCGATGATCCACGAGGTCTTGCTGGAAAAAATTGTTCTGGAATACACAAACAAAGTAAATAAGGATGAATTGCAAGAGAGAGAAGGAGAGAAATAGAGAGAGAGAGAGAGAGAGAGGGAAAGCGAGAAAGAGAGAATGAGCGAGAGAGAGAGAGAGAGAGGGAAAGCGAGAAAGAGAGAATGAGCGAGAGAGAGAGAGAGGGAAAGCGAGAAAGAGAGAATGAGCGAGAGAGAGAGAGAGAGAGAGAGAGAGAGGGAAAGCGAGAAAGAGAGAATGAGCGAGAGAGAGAGAGAGAGAGAGAGAGAGAGAGAGAGAGATAAAGCGAGAAAGAGAGAATGAGCGAGAGAGAGAAAATCAAACCCTCCACTGCACTCCTCTTCCTCCTAAAGAGGCGGTCCGTGGCCTATCGTCGATGAGAGTTTCTTTTCTGCAAAATTAGAACCTATTGAGGTCCAAAAGAGCAATCACAAGCCAGCCATAAATATATTTTCCCCCTAAAAAGGGAACTAATTTGGGAAAAAGGTGTAGGAAATGTCATGCCTCAGGCTCTCCCACTTCTCGTACGGCGGGCCGTTTAGTGAGATTTGATGAGATGGAAAGGGAGGAGGGGGATGAGCTGACATCTTCCCGTCGCCACCCTCGCGAAGCACCTCAACCATGGATTATCTCAGGATGTCTCCATCCACTCAAAGAGGGGACAGGAGATAGCCAAGGCGACAGGAGAAAGGAACGAATAAAAAAGTTTGAGTGGGTTAGAGAACTATTTTGCTGAACCTCAATAGATGTCGTTGTGGTGGCGCTCGAGTGTGGTTGCATGCCTTGAGGAGTGCTCTCTGCTTCTCTCTGCTCTCTCCGTCTTCCCAGCCTCTCTTCCACTCTCTCGGCCTCCCCCTGTAAATGAGTGGTGAGAGAAGAAGTAGTTGAATGGCGGCCGCACTCTTTTCTATGAGCTGGCACTCTACCAAAGCATTCTATTCATTCAGAAGGAGTGCGCGGCTGGGAAGCACAAGGTATATGGCAAGCACAGCCACGGTTCAGATACACCTATGGAGAGAGAGAGAAGATAGAGAGAGAGAAAGAGAGAGAGCGAGAGCGAGAGAGAGAGAGAGAGAGAGAGAGAGAGAGAGAGAGAGCTAAGAGGGAGATGGTAGTCAAGAGCAGGCAGCAATGGATACAGCTGGGTTTCACTCTGAGTGAGGCAGCCAGTAAGGTAAAGAGAAAAGGATGAATGGCAAGAGTTCATGACAGTGGCAGGGAAAATACGGACACTGGATGTCTACGCTACACTCAGAGATCCATGGAGAGAGAGACGCAGAGAAGGAAATAACGACTGGGAAGGAGGAATAAAGATAGTGGAAGGTGGAAAAGGATTGGAGATAGAATACAAGAGGAGATATGTTAAGACGGGCGGAGTCTTTCCGCAGAATGACGTCCCTCAGCTGACTTATCATGCGCCTTCTGAGGATATCATTTATTCATGCTGAAGAGGTAATGGGCGGAAGACACAAGAACAACTAAAATAGACAGAAACGTGACAGCAAAGAAGAGAGCGAGAGACGCAGAGGGACACTGAAAGAGACAGCCTCAGGCCTTTAACTCATTTCATGGTTCTGGCATGAGGAAACGTGGGAACAGAGAGACAGAGAGAGAGAGAGAGAGAGAGAGAGAGAGAGAGAGGAATATAGAGTTCTTCCTCACAACAGCTCGCTCGTTTCTCTAACGGGAGTGAGTCGATTCTGTTACTAGCAGCAGCAGGCTAACAATGGGAACGACGATGCGACTTTTGCGAAGCAAAGAGCATCAAATAGAAGTAAATACATCTAATTGCCCTTTTTTCAGCGGAAAACGAGTGACATTCATGACAGTTTTTCCTGCACTTTTAAATATTTTGTCGTGGACAATGAAGTATCCCGAAACGCCTTGGATATTATTTAGCGTCATTAATCACGTGGTAGAAGAGTAAATTGGGCAGGAAACAAACAATGCTTATTATAGCATAGGAGAGATTGAAAGGAAATGACTAGGAAACATTCGTGTTCCATTTTATAGTCAGATTTGCAAATAGGCGATAACATAAGGATTTGTAAGTACAATAAACCCTTCATCCAGCTGCAGTTGGAAGCGTAATATAGCGCATGGATGAGGGTGATGAGAGAGGGACACAAACAGAGAGGAGAGAGAGAGCGAGAGAGAGAGAGAGAGAGAGAGAGAGAGAGAGAGAGAGAGATTAAGTTGAGAGCAAGAGAGAGAAAGAGCAATAGAGTAAGAGAAATAGAGAGAGAGAGAGTTAGAGAGATTTAGTGTGGAGAGAGAGAAAGAGAGTGAGGTAGAAAAAGAGAGAGCAAGGAGACAGAGAGAGAGAGAAAAAAAAGAAAGAGAGAGAGAGAGAGAGAGAGAGAGAGACATAGAGCGCGAATTTGAAGCTAATATGTTCTTTAAAAGACGAAGGCTTAAAGTAGCATGTGAATGTATGTATGTACATATGAAATGGCAAAAGGGAGGAGAAAAGTGAACCACGTGGAAGACGTTGAGATGAAGGCTGTCGGGGAGGATGAACTCATCCGGAGGAGAATCACGCGAGAAGGAGTCGACTGGAGAAGGAATGCGAGGGGGAGGATCGTCGGCTCTTCTTTCGGAAATACCTAAAATAGCCACGTTCTTCTAAAACAAGAAATAACTGATAAAATATAATTTTTTTATATTTAAAATTCAATCAGTAAACAAAAAGAAAAAAAGATACGTGAGCTGGATGGAGCTGGAAGTGCGGCATAAGGAGAGGAAAAGAAAAGGGAAGAGGCAGGTGACGACGCGGGCAGGCCAGGCTCATCCTCACCACTTAGCCAGCCTCTCCGGGAGGGCTTAGGGATATCCCAGTCTGGAAACAGTCACTCTCATCCTCTTTCCTGTTGGAACTAATCTTCTAATTTACCGGCCAAAATGCTTGAACGATTACATTTACTTTTGATATTTGCATAAAGAAGCACAAGAATAATGCTTTTAAGTTTGAAAGTAACACAGATGATGAGTCAGAGTTGTAAGGAATCGATGAGGAAAGAGAGAAGAAGAGAACGATTGGAAGTGGAGGGCGAAGCGACTCCGGACTGGACGATCACTCCGTTGTGGGCACCGCTGGAGGTGATGGTAGTCTTGAGGCTGATGACCATCCGACTCGGCCGATCTCTTCTGGAGGAGCGGCCATTCGATCCACTCATTCTCTACAATCAAACTGAAAAAAAGACATTAACAATTGGAAAAAAGTACGACATCGCGTCAATCACACAATAAAAATCTTTTTCTCATCATTCAATATCATATTTTATCATTAAAATATTAGTGAACGATGAATTCTCTTTCTTTTTACGAATTCTGAGGTCCCACGGAAGGCAAAGGTGAGGATTTCTTAGATTGGAAAAGAGTGCATGGCAGACTGATTGCAGCGTAGCCACTCTCATACACAGAGAGCAAATAATGGAGAGAGGGGAGGGAGGAAGAAGCTGCAGAGAGTGATAGAGAGAGAGAAGGAGATAAAGAGAGAGAGAGAGTAGAGAGAGAGAGAGAAGGAGATAAAGAGGGAGAGACAGCGAGAGAGAGAGAAGGAGATAAAGAGGGCGAGAGAGAGACAGAGAGAAAAGGAGTCAAGAGTGATACATACATGAGACATTGATTCGACAGGAATTGTCTGAGAGTACCTTCTTCTCCTCTCGCTGCACAGTCTCTTTCTGTTGCCTTCTTCGCATGGTTAGATTCAGATGGAAGGTGTGAGAGGAATGATTTGAGTACTGACAAGGAAAGAGGAGACTGGCCTCGATTGGATTCCTTGGTAAACAAACAGGGAAACATCCGAGGTGGTTGTGTACAAGACATCTGCCAAAAAGTGTTTCTTTACTAGAACCATCTCTGCATACATGTAAAAACACTAAATTCTATTTTAGGAAGACGTTAAAATGAGGAAGATCTTTGTTTATTTTCGAACTCCACTCTCCCATTGACATCGTCAGCTAATGTACAGCTGATATACACGTCTCCTCTTCCAAACCAAACGTCCTCTCAATAGAGATGTGCCACTTCGTCGTGCCTCTTTCTCCTCCTCTCAACCAAACAAAGATATTCACATTTCAGGTCACTCGATACAGCGCTGCCAGCCATGTACATGGCAGAGAGAGAGAGGAGAGAGAGAGAGAGAGAGAGAGAGAGAGAGAGAGAGAGGGAGAGAGAGAGAGGGAGAGAGAGAGAGAAAGAGAGAGAGAGAGAAAGAGAGAGAGAAAGAGAGAGAGAGAGAGCGAGAGAGAGAGAGATTGTCAGCCAAATGTAGACACTGTCTCATCTTCTGCACTGATATTGTATGATAAGCTACCTTCTGTTTCCTTCCACGCGGGCTCCTTAAAAAGAGGATTGACGCATTGTTGCCAAGAATGACGGAACAAAGTCTCCAAGCCAAAAATGGATGAGAGCGAGGCGTCAAGAACACTCTAACGGTAGAAAGAATAAGAGAGTGAGGAAGAAAGAGAGAGAATGCAGGAAGGGAGAGAAAAAGTGAGATTGTGCAATCCCTCCCTCGCTCGGACACTCATCTTACGCTACATCCCACGTGCACGTGCAGTATAAAAGCTGCCACACCTTGATGTTATTATTATTCTTGTTGGTGTATATCACTTGTTTTGTTGCTCACTGGACTTACCTTTCCTTGGTTGGTTGCTGAAGATGAGTCTGCCTGCCAAGCCTGATGTCTTGGTGTGCAGCCGTTATTTAGATTTCTAATACACTAGAATACATTTCACATATGTCCCTTGGCTCCTATAGTTTTTTCGCATTTTTATGCAGCTCGCCTTGTTGTCCATTCCGTCTTAATTATTTGTTGTGTTACAATAATTTAATTCATATACCTTCAGTTCCAGCTGGCTATGGCCAAGTACTTTGTGTGCTCGGAGACCGGATGCGATAAAAACGATGGACTGACGGAGTCAACTGCGGTGGCTTCGCTCTTCCAGGTTTCTTATACATTCTTGTACTTATATACTCCTTCTTTTCTCCTGACTTAATTTATACAGTATACCCTTTCTTTTCTCCGGAATTAATTTATATGTCTGAGGCTAGCATTCGACTTTGTAATTATACTTAGTTGATATTTTTGCAACAGTTTTTATGCGGCTAAAATATTTCTGGAAAAGAAAATGCTTTTTGGATCTCATTTGTCGATGCATCTCTGTACTCCAGTTGCATTAATATCACGTATTACAACCTCCTGTTCACTGTAACATACATTTCTCTTTATGGCTGTAAAATGGGGTGCCACCATAAAAATTAAGAACATTTAAGGCGATGCTGCTTGCGAAGTCTCAAACCGGCAACTTTGTGGTCCGCTCGAAGGAAGAGTCGGGCGACTTTACGTGGAAGGCTGCGAGTGACTCGGCATTGAAGAAGAACGCTAAGAAGTATCAGGCCGAGTTGAAGAAGATGGAGAAGGCCGGGGCCAAGACTGCGCAGGCTGATGAACAGACTGCGGCTGCACTCGAGGATGCCAAGAAGGTACTACCAGATACTTATCTCCTTTCCTTCTCTCTCTCTCTCTCTCTCTCTCTCTCTCTCTCTCTCTCTCTGTATTTTCTCTATTATTAGATCAAGCTCGAGCTCGATCTTTCGCTGCCCGAAGCCAAACTTATCAAAATCCGCGAAGGAGTCAGACACCGCGATGTCCGGGTCCGAATCCTTGGCTGGGTGCATCGCCTTCGAAGACAAGGCTAGTTTATTTTCTCCTTCATCTCCGCCGGCTTCTTCCTAATCGCTGTCCTTGTTCAGGCAAGGCGATGGCCTTTTTGGTGGTGCGAGATGGAAGCGGCTTCATCCAATGTATTCTCACCGACAAACTGGTCAGCATCTGCGTTTATCTACATTTCCAAACACCGGAAGTCCTAATTTTAATTTATATACTTATATTGATTTCAGTGCCAAAGTTACGAAGCAGTGACTCTGATGACTGAGAGTTCCGTTGAGATATATGGAACAATCATGGAGGTTGGAGAGTAGTTTCTTCTAGCTTTGATCTTGTATATGTGGCATGCTATTGGTTTCCCGTTCTAGCTGCCGGATGGAAAGACTGCGCCGGATGGCCACGAACTCGTGGTCGACTTCTGGCGTCTGATCTCACTCGCCCCTCCCGGTGGTATTGACCACGTCCTCAACGAAGAGGCTGGAGTCGAGACTATGCTCGAGAACCGGTTTGTTAGCTGTGGCTTCGGTTCTGTAAGAATGGTATTCCTTCATGGAATGGATGAACTAGGAAAGTATTGTAATGGTGGAATGCCTGTTTACTGTACTGACTGTTCAGCCACCTCGTGCTGCGTGGAGAGAACGCCTCCCGTCTCATGCGACTTCGCTCTGCCACCACTCGCGCAATGCGAGATCACTTCCACTCTGCCTGCTATACCGAAGTCACCCCTCCCACTCTTGTACAGACACAGGTAATCTTTCTTCTCTCTTCTCTTCAAGTCTCTCTATCTCTCTCTCTCTCTCTTTCTCTCTTGTCCAGACACAGTTAGACTTTTCTTCTCTGTCCCTCACCATTTCTTTCTTAGCATTTCTGCTTTTGTTTTCCCAAACATGGATGGCTCTGATTTGTGCCTCCACCGTATCCTTTTCATTCCCCAAGCATCCCAATTCCAGGTGGAAGGAGGCTCAACCCTGTTCAGCCTTGACTACTTTGGCGAGCCGGCGTTCCTGACGCAGTCCTCTCAGTTGTACCTCGAGACTCTTCTCGCCTCTCTTGGAGATGTCTACTGTATTGCACAGAGTTACAGGTAAGAGAAGAAGTAGAAAGAAGAGAGAGCAGTGATGGTTGTGTTGAGAGCGGAGAAGTCGCGGACCCGTCGTCATCTCGCGGAGTACTCGCATGTCGAGGCGGAATGCGCGTTTATCACGTTCGACCAGTTGATGGACAAGATCGAGAGTCTCGTCTGCGACACTATCGATCGCATCCTCGCCGATCCCGAGACCGCTGGGCTGCTCAAACATGTCAACCCTGTCCGTTGCCCATTTATTTATTTTCAATTCAATTTTTTGGGTTTGTACCTACTACAGACTTCATAAGAGCAAAAACACCCATATTATGCTATAATTTTTACAGGACTTCAAAGCGCCCCAGCGACCCTTCAAGCGTATGGAATACAAGGAAGCCATCGAGTGGCTGCAGCAGCACGATGTCAAGAACGAGCACGGAGAGCCATTCAAGTACGGAGAGGACATCGCAGAGGCGGCTGAGAGACACATGACGGACACCATCGGAGTGGTCAGCAATCTCTTTCACTACTACTTCGAATCGGCAATTTTTCATTTAAAAAAAAATGTTACAACACGGACTATGCCCTCTTTTTGCTCACTCGAAGATTGATTTAAAAATAACTGTTTTTCAGCCCATCCTCCTGAACCGCTTCCCTGGAGGAATCAAGGCCTTCTACATGAGTCGCTGCGAAGACGACCGCTCGCTGACAGAGTCGGTGGATCTTCTGATGCCAGGAGTTGGCGAGATCGTCGGAGGGTCCATGAGGATTTGGGATGAGAAAGAACTCGCTGCTGCTTTCGAGACTGCTGGCATTCCTTCCAAGAACTATTACTGGTTTGTCCTCTCTCTCCCTCTCTCTCTCTCTCTCTCTCTCTCTCTCTCTCTCTTTGTTTCTCCTATTTTCTTCCTCTCATTCTTTCTTATGGCTGTGATACTGTTGTAGTAAAGGAATGAACCGAAGTTGTGTTGCAGGTACGTGGATCAGCGTCGCTACGGCTCGACCCCCCATGGCGGCTATGGCCTGGGCCTGGAGAGATTCATCTGCTGGCTGACCAACACCCACCACATCCGAGATGCTTGCATGTACCCTCGCTTCATCGGTCGCTGCGCTCCTTAGGCCTCTCTCTCTCTCTTCCTCCCCTTCGTGTTATCTCCTTCCGTCGGTTCCTCAGTCGTTTCTGGTCTTCTATGGTTACAGCTTCTGTTTTGTTTTCAACTCTTACCCAAAAAGCGCCGTTCTCGTGGAATATGTTATAATTATCAGTGGATTATGTTATAACTTATGGAGATATGATATAGGCAATCATAATATTGCTTTCACCTGGCGGATTTCGTTTTCTTCTTTTTTAAAGATGTGTGAACTCTACGTTTAGTTATGGATATTTCGGAGGGATTAAATCTCCCCAAATGGATTTTGTTGTTGATGCTGGTTGGTTTTTCTTCAATAAAAAGTCGCAAAATATTTTTGGATTATTGCAGAGCATGTGTGGTCGTATATTTCAATGGTGTTCAGTTTTCGCTGATTGTGAAATCATGGTTTGGGTGAGATGTGTAGATTCTCGTGGAATGTCCACACTTTACCATTCAGCAAAACACTGGTCAGCTTCATATGGAATCCCTCTGGTTCACTGCCTTCTAACTCATGCGCATGTGCCGGCCGTCTCCCTACCACTCTCTCTCTCTCTCTCTCCCTCTCTCTCTCCCTCTCTCTCTCCCTCTCTCTCTCTCCCTCTCTCACTCTCTCCCTCTCTCTCTCTCCCTCTCTCTCTCCCTCTCTCTCTCCCTCTCTCTCTCTTACTCTCTCTTTTTCTCTGTCTCTCTCGATCTCTCGCACTCTCTCATCGATTGCCAATCTCTCCTTCTGCCAGCTGCTGCTGGTAGTCTATCGACGATGCAGTTGCAAATTCCGCATTCGCAGTTATGTTTCCTCTTCTTCTCCCGTCTACGTCAGCCCTTGCCTGGCTTAAATAGAAAGTCCCCTGCCGCAGAGACTCGCTTATCCTTCTGCTTTGGTTTTCCTTCTCAAATAAATAAAAGATTCCAGAAAACAATATTTCATATTCTTCTGCCAGCCCCGCAATACAAGCTGTCCCCTCTGAGCGAGCATTACGTAGCGCCGTACTCCATCTTTCTGTTTTCCTCTCTCATGTCGTACACACATATTGAAGATTGAAGAGAGAAACAGAGAGGAAGAGAGAGAGAGAGAGAGAGAGAGAGAGAACATATGTATTTAAAAATGGGGCGACATAAAAGTAATCCTCCAGAGACATGACAAAGGTCAAAGTGTCCTGGATGCAGTCCACAACACAAAGGAGTGAATCTGTCGAAAGGTAATTAAACATTAGAGAAAGTAGAAAAGTGCTTAGGCAAGTGCAAAACTCTATCAAAAGATCGGAAGGTAGATTGAGAAGTGCGGATGAAAAGACAGAGAGAGAGAGAGAGAGAGAGTGACAGACGATAGAGAGAGAGCGAGAGAGAGTGACAGACGATAGAGAGAGAGAGATTGGCAGACGATAGAGAGAGAGAGAGAGCGAGAGAGAGACAGACAGACAGAGACAGACGATAGAGATAAATGGAGAGTTAGAGCGAGTAAGAGAGGGATGATAGAAAGAGAGATAGAGAGAAGAGCGAAAGATCTCGACTTCTCGCGTGAAGACGGAATCGCGTCATCACTCACTCAGCTTCCAGCCCTTGCGTTTTGTTGGACGCGCAAAGAAAGGATGAGCATTCTGCCCGCTGTGCCGTCTCCTTTCTCTCTCTCTCTCTCTCTCTCTCTCTCTCTTTCTCTCTCTCTCCCGTGTTCATGTGATGTCCCTCTGTCTTCATCCTCTACCCCTCCATCAGTTCTTCCCTCCCATCAGCTTTCCCTTTTCCTTCCTCCCCATTATACTACGCGCATACTCTGTTCTTCCCTCAAATCAGCCGTTAGCATTACTCTTTTTCCTCGTATTTATTCCTTGTTCCCCTTCTCTTTTTTCGTTTTATCTGCCTATGAATGGGCGCTTTCATTGGCTCTCTCTTTCTCTCTCTCTCTCTCTCTCTCTCTCTCTCTCATATTTCTTCCCTTTCTCTTTCTCTCTCTCTTCGTTTCTCTCCAATACTCCTCTTCCTATCTCCGCCCCATTCCTTCCTACTACACTTTCTATGCAAGCTCTTCGTGGTCTGCTTGTTTACTCCATATGTGTTTCCTTCTTCTATTTCAGTGAGTCTCTTCAGATCTACTCTTTCAGTTACCTTCTAAGCTCCCTCATCACTCTAATTCTCTACTTCTCTACGATCTCTCTATTTCTCTTCCGCTCGCTCTCTCTCTCTCTCTCTCTCTCTCTCGCATGCTGAACTCTTTTCCTTCAGGCCGACCTCACCGGCATGTTTGCATTGCGTGGCGCGTCCTTCCTTCCTCCGGCATAACATGAGTTTCCCTCTACCCCCCCCCCACGTGCTCCCTTGCGGCTAACCATACAAAGGAAGACGCAACTTCCTGCTACTTCTTATCTATTCGCTGCGCAGAGCTGCCTTACGAACTTTCTTCTTTTATTAAGTAATAATCGTAGGCATTCTTGCTATGCTCTGCTTGACAGTTGTTGCCTCCAAGTCCGAATCCTCTCAGATCACCGAAGTTCTATTACTCACTTATTAATAAGAATGCATGTAATCCTATGTAGTAAACTCATATAGAAGTTGAGGCTAGGAAGTTACCGTCTTCTTGAACCCCGTCTCAGTTTATATTCGTTTGCCTCTTTCAGATACTCAATGGCCTTCCTTCAGCAGTTGTCAGGCCGTCTTCAGAATCTAAAGGAATCAGCGGTTTCGCTGGCCGAGGCAGGCACCCCCTCCTCCCTCTCCGCTCATCTTCAGTCCATCAAGGATGGTGCTCCCAAGCTCATCGAATCTGCCAAATCTGCCAAGACGGGACTCATGAATAAGGTCCTCTTTCTATCTCCCCCCTCCCGTTCTCTCTCTCTCTCTCTCTCTGTTTGTCTCTCGCGCTCTCTTTCACTTTATCTCCTCATCTCTCCCTTTCTCCCCTTTCTTTTTCATCTATCTCTGCACTCCATTCTCACTTTCATTATCCCCTTTGAATGGACGGTCCTAATATGTATTTCGCTTTTCTTGCACACCAGCGATTCCATTACGGTAGATGCTATTAAACCATAAAAAAAATCTTCTTTAGGTTGGCCTGGATTCGATTGGGAAGATTTTGAGTGTGAGTGGAGACCGGAAGCAGTCGCCCATTGATATTCTTCCAGTCAACACTTCGTTCGGAGAACACCTCAGCGACGCCAGCTTTAGGTAATTCTTGCTCTCTCCTCTCTTTCACTCGTACATCCTCACCTCTCTCTCTCTTTTCTCTCCATCTCGTTGTCTGTCTTCCACGTTCTTCCCTCCTCACACTCTCTCTTGCTCTTCATTTCTCTCTCTCTCTCTCTCTCTTCTCTCTCTCTCCATCTCCACCTCACTCTCCCTTCCTTCTTACAATCGCCTGACTCTAACGAGTTGTTGTCTAGAGTGGAGTACGACAAGCTGACAGAGACTCGTGCAGTCAACAGTGGGAATGCGTTATGGCTGCTGAGGGAGGGCAACGAGAGCGAACTGGCCATCTCCTTCCTCGCTGAAGAGCAATTCCATCTTGACGCAGTCAACTTCCATTGGGGCACTGAGCCCATGAATGGATCCGAACACTCTATCGGGGGTTTGCTCATCTTCGTTTTTCTTCTTTCCTTATCTCACCCTCTCTCTCTCTCTCCCTCTCTCTTCCTCTTTCCTCCTTCTAAAATAGCCTGATTTAGGAGTAGGCTATGCGGGAGAGGTGCATCTCTTCCACCGCAACACTCGCTTCAGTTCAATGGAACTCGCACTGAAGCAGCCCAACGGAGTCATCGCCGTGGCTGTCTTCCTCAATGTCCGCGAGTCTTCCCTTTCCTCCTCAGCGTCTTCAGTTTCAAGACTCAATGCAATCTTCCCATGACAAATACATTCATATGCAAAATGTTCAAAAATATAAACTGAGAAAAGTCTTAGGTAGATAATGGCAAGGCGAGCCTCGGTAGACGACAGCAATCTGCGTGTATTTTTGGCCGGTAAATTGCCGAGAAATGGCAATTTGCCTGTCGCCATCTCTCGTTTAACCTGCCATTCAAATCAGCGCATTGGTTTCTATAACGACGACAACTTTCAAGAAATGCGGTAGTTACATTCACCTCTCGCCATCTCATCATACCATCATTTTTGTGGCACCCTTACTTTTTCTCTTTCCGGAACGTCTTACTAAATAAACGCACGCTCTCTGTCTCTCCCACTCTTACTCCCTCACTCCCTCTGTCTCTCTTACTCTCTGTCTCTTTTACTCTCGGTAACTCTTACTCTTTGTCTCTCTCTGTCTCTCTCTCACTATGTGTCTCTCTATGTCTATCACTCTTATATCCATTTCGTCTTTTCCTACTATTCATCCTATCCATAAACCACTTTTCGTCCCTCTCCCTGCCTTCAGCGGAAACGGCGGTTCATCGTCAAGTAGAAATGTGATAGGTCTTTGTGGTTCAAGTCAGAGTGGCAGGACGGCGATTAACAAAAAAAGGAATAAACAATAAGAATGAAGTCGTCTAAAACGAACGCTAGGATAAAAATGTGATAAAAATTATTTTGATTTGCAATGAAAATTTAATGATTTTCTTCTCGAACAGGAAACACACGACGTGAACGAGAGTCTCACTCCTTTCATCAACGTCTTGCCATCGGTGACGTACAAGGGCAACGAGTGTAAGATTGGCAACTTTGACCCGTCGCCACTCTTCCCGGCACCGGGTATTCACTCTCTCGCATTCTATCCTTCTCTTTCTCTCTCTCTCTCTCTCTCTCTCTCTCTCTCTCTATTTTCCTCTCTCTCTCTCTCTCTCTCTCGCATTCTATCCTTCTCTATCTCTTCACAACTCTTTGCCCTTTGCAGGTGGTATACCCACTCCTCATTCCAGAAAAGAGCAAGGAGTTCTGGGTCTACGAAGGATCGGAGACGGTTGAGCCATTCCGAGAGACAGTCACTTGGATCGTCTTCCGATCTGCTATTCCTATTGCTTCCAGCCAGGTATGCAGGGAGGAGTTAGCGAGAGAATAGAAGAAGACAGAGAGCGAGAGAGAGAGCGAGAGACAGAGAGCGAGAGAGATAGCGAGAGAGAGAGAGAGAGAGAGAGAGAGAGAGAGAGAGAGAGGGAGGGAGAGAATGTGAAAGAGAGAGAGAGTTCCTCTTCTAAGCTGGAGCGCGTGCGCGGAGTGCGCGCATGTGGCTATGAAGAAGAGAAGGAGCGTCCGATGGAGCCTCTGCGGCCTCTGCAGCCCGCAGCTGGCCGTGCCCTCCATTCCTCTTTCCGTTCCGCTGCCAACGCTCCCAACCTCGGCTTCAACTCTAACTAGATTCTGCTTCTTTTCTTCTCTCGCACTCTTTCCTATCACTCGAGATTTCCAACTCTTTTTCTTTCATATTTTTTTTCTCACTCTGCTTCCTTTTTTCTTTTCCCTTCCCAAATGGCCAAGAGATTTCTCGACCGAAACTTCTCCAATAAGCCATGTGATAACACAGAATACAACCTCGAATAGGACCTAGTATCCTTTAGAACCCAACTGACTTTATACCTATTTCTTCTACGAGCTCACGTCTGTATATGATCTCATCTTCAAATGATCTCTCTGTTCCTGGATCTCTTTTCATGTACAGTAATGACACAATAATTTTCATTTTATATGACATGAAATAAAGAAGTTCATTGTTGGCATGCCATGGCATCAAATCCAAAAAAAGGCTAAATGTTAATGGCAAGGGTGTTCAGCTTCTACACTATTCTGTATCACAGTAGTACTCGATATAATCTGCACAAGGTAACAAACTCAGAAGTTTCTATCACAAAAGGAAAAAGCTACCCATGAATAACAGAGTCAACGGACACGAGTAAATTCACAACCATAAGAAAAGCAGCCAGGCTGAACTAACAGAACTGAAGCAATCTATCACAGATGACAACTTGGGAAGTGAATGCAGTCACGTTGACTAGCAAAGGAAACAAAGTGAAAACTGTAACAAGGTTAAACGAAGACGGTAAGGTAAGGGATTTGAATCCCTGATAGGAATAGGAACGTAGCTTTGGGATATGGAAGAGAGAAAATGAGTAAACAGACCACAAGGGAACATCCACAACGTAGTCTTCTTTCATTATGCTTGGGATTACTCTGCGATATTACAACTTGTTGAAATGAAATAAACTTGACCCGTTGCAATGAAAGAGACATTCTCTTTACAACTTGCGTAAGTCAATGACGTCATCCTCGTCCTCGTCGTCAGTCATATAAAGAGGAATCCGCTCGAAGGGCTGAGAGCGACGGAGGATGGAAGAGAATGAGCGGCCACGGAGACAGGGGGGAGACTGCCACCACCAACACGTCTGCAAAGGGCCCTTGACTCTTTAGTTCATTTTAGCTCTCAAAATGAAAATGCCCAAAGAAGGAAGTAATCACGCGTTAATAACTGACACAGAAGACGAGCAACACAACGAGCGAGGCAACGAGAGCGAAGAGAAAACGACCGGAGGACCAGCCTCGTGCAGATTCGTACTCGTAGAAGAGATTCGATGGAGTCAGCTCAAATTAATCACAATCAATTTAAAAAGCACGATCTTTTGAGCTTAGTCAACATTAGAGGCAAAAATTAAAGGGAATGTACCTCGAACTTGACATCTTTGGTGTGGCCATCTCCGAATACAAGCTGGAAGTGGAAACTGCCGAGAGGGAGAGGAATGAACAGAGCGTGTCCATTCGCCACCCATTCATGGCCATTTCCACCCACTTCACGAGCACCCAGCACAGAACGGCCGCCATCCACCAGGAAACCGCGACTTCTCACCTACAAGGATATTTGTTAACCCCTCTCTTTTCCCTCTTGTCCTACCACTCCCTCTCTCTCATTTTATTTCTTTCTCTTTACATAACCTCACTGACTCTCTCTCTCCACTCTCTCTCTCTCTCTCTTCATTGTTCTGTAACGAGCAGGTCAAAAGAGGAAGCAGATAGGGCCAAAAAGATGAATATGTCTCGAGAAAGCATACACTGAGCGCTGCTTGGAGTGCCTTGTAGTTCTCACTGAAGAGTGCGCCAGTCTGCCTCTCTTCATAGCAACAACCAGTCTGGATAAGAAGGGCAGAGGGGGGAGGCTTCCTTCCATCCACTGCCTTTGTTGCCTCTCCCCATGCCATCTCTTTCGACACTTCTCTTTCAGTTGGAATGCCACCTTAACAGTAAGAAATATTACATGTCAACATTCTGGAAGAAGAAGATTTATAATCAATGTAAGAAATTCTTGAATAAAAAAAAAGAAATAAAATAAATACCTGTGCAGAGATCGAGAGTAGCATTGGCGATGAGTGGTTGCTTGGCCCGGAAAGCATCTGCCATCTGTCTAGTCAGGCCATCCTTGCGCGGGTCCAGCCATCTCACCTCAACCATTCCTGTTACCACACATCATTCAGTACTCTAGTTCAGCCAGTGATAGAATAAAGAACCTTCAGTCCGCCCGCTCCGATGAGAATGGCCATATCGATTCCAGAGATGCCATTCTCTACCACATCAGCGAACAACATGCGGAAGGGATCAATCGAGCCGTAGTCATGGCAGTTCGTCTGAGAAGGGTTCGTGGACAAGGAGTACTTTACTCATTTCCTTTAAACCTGAGTTTGTGGTATCTCGGGGAGGAAGACGACCGTTCCTCTCTGGCGAAGAGAAACAACTTCTGGATCCGTGGAATTGCAGAGGTGACTCATGAACTCGTAAACAAGAGTCTCCGTCTTCTTTTCAATCGCAGCCACCAAAGTGAAGGGAGCATCTCCCGTTCCTTTATGGCAATTTGTATTTCTACATCATCAAGCAAGATGAAAATAGAGAATGTAACTGGAGAAAGAGAGAGAGAGAGGGAGAGAGAGCGAGAGAGAGAGAGAGAGAAAAGAGCGAGAGGAAGAGAAAGAGAGAAAGGGAGAGGGAAGGGGAGAGTGCGTGAGAGAGAGAGAGCAGCAAGAAGCATACCAATGCCAGTGAGATGAAGAGTGGGATGAGGGATGTGGTGAGCACATCGTTCCTGGTCCTCCAGAATGGGAAGAGCTTCGGAAGTAGCGAGGAGAGTCTGGTCCGGAGTGAAGTGATCCAAAGGATTCGCCGACGGGAGAACGGAGAATTCACGGACGGAATCAGAAGAGAGAAGTCGCGCCAACAGCTTAAATTGCCAGCAAGTTAAATCCTATATCTATTTATATCAATCAACATTTGAGTAATTAATTTTCCCACTAATTTACAACAAAACAAATAGAAGCAAAATCGCACCTGAACAGTTCCCGTGACTGCCGCAGTTCGGAGTGAGAGATCTGGTTGCTCCGCCTCACATCCGATGGAGATGCCGAGGGTGAAGACATTCTCCACTTCCATTCGAGAGATCTCATCCGACATCGAAGACTCACGCAGCTTCCTAAAAACATTTGCATTATATAATGCATGTTAAAGTGAGTATGCAAAAGGAAGAATGATAGCAGAGTGCTTTGCTCACTTCGTGCAAGTCGTCGTTCCAGGAATGGCTTTGGCGAGACTCTTCTCGAGATCACTGAGATGGAAGAGAGGAGGAGTTGAGCTGCCAGCAGAGAAGACTACGGCATCCGGAGGACCTTCACTCACCACCACAACTGAGGCCGGCTTGAAGACTCGGATGTCCTCGGCGAAGGACGGGTTATAAGAGGGGATCAAGAGGAGAGACAGGGACTCCGGCAGAAGCACGGCACTGGCTGCAATTATGAAAGTGCAATATTTGGGGCCTAATCAGGGAAAGGACTTACTAGATGACTGGTGACAGCTCTCATTGAGAAGATAGAGAAGACTCGTCTCGACGAGAGGAGAGAAACCGACGATGGCAACGCGGACAGAGCCACGACCTCGAACAAACGCTTTCCGGCCTTCGAGGGGTCCTCCGCACTCTTTTAGGACCACGTCATGAATCACTGGCTCTTCCAGAGATGTGATGTTCAGAGAGAAGGATTCAGGCTCACTGGACGGAGAGTGGACTGCCAACTGAACAGACTCTATCAATCATGTGTCATGGCAGAGTCCACCACTCACTGACCGTGTGCTTGCCAAGAGTGAGAATTCGCCAGTACCGGCCTTCGCTGTCGGCCGTCACGGCTTTCCCCTCCTCGACAGTGAGAGTGGCATTCGGGATGGGTTTCCCTGCCGAGTCTCGAATGTGTCCACGAACTCCTCCCAAGCCGAGAGAAAGGAAGGACAGTAACGCGAACTTGTGCTGATTCCACAGTCTACAATCGACGTCGTCAATCTTTCGCTTCTAAGTCTTCCGTCAAAACTGACGCTGGAATCATTCCGTTGAACGGATACTTGAAGCAGCCCATCTCGATAGTGATTTCAAGTGAGTTCGTGAATCGGTACTGCCAATCTTGCATTCCACCAGCCAAGTGGTACCTGAATCAAAGTGGTAAGAGATTAGTGAAAGAAGAAAAGAAAAGAAAAGCCGTACCATCCTGCGCCGTTCGTGATTCCGTTGATGAAGACGTCGCCGTTTGTGCTCAGGCCACATCTCCGCCCCGTCTTCCACATGTTCAAGTGGGCACGTGCGTATCTAAACATGTATTCAACAGATCTCTCTCTCTCTCTCTATTCTCTCTATTTCTATCTAACCCCCATACTATCTTTATCTCTCTTTCTCTTTCCACCCAACTTGCCGGTATGCCATCTCCACAAAAAGCTTGTCGTCAACAGTCATGGTGTATATGCCATCTGCCCCAGACTCCGAATCATCATATGGATAATTGGCGACCAGTGATCCTGAAATCAATCATCTTCGGTTGTAAATACGACTGAAGTCCGAGACAACTCGGAATAGAAGGAACCTCCATGGAGATTGGCAGAGATGACAAAGTGCTCGCTCCTCAGCCATTTCATCATGACCACGGTCTCCTGCTCGGGCGCGAGTCCGGAAGTCTTCTCTCGGTGCGCGGGAAATCGAGGAGGGAAGTTGCGATTCAGGTCGATTCCGTGCACATTCTCTCTTCCCTGATGACTCTTTTCAATTTAACTTTAGCAAAAACAACATCCTTCATAATTGATATAAATCTTAATGTTGATGTAAAAAAGTGGCCAAGTTACAGTATATCCGGTTCGATCTCCGTCGAATCCCCGTTCATATCCATCGGGATTCATCGAAGGCATTAAATGGATCCGAGTCGAGTCAACCAAATTTGTCAGATACTTGTTCTTTCCATAATTCTTGCAAAGAATTTCGGCAAGAGAGAGCAGAGCTTCCCTCCCGACAACCTTGAAGAAGACCTTGTTCACTCAGTAAACAAAAACAACTGCAAACCTCGTTTCCATGCATGTTGCCAACAAGCTTGATGTCTGGTTCCAAGTCCTCGTGATCTTCCGGGTTGTCTACAAAGGAATAAATGAAACCGAATTTTATTTAAAAAAATTTAAAAAAAATCTTAAAAAAAAGTATGAAAGAAAAAAGATAGAAAGTGATAGAAGCCTGAAATAATGATAAAAAAGAAAGAAAGTGATAAAAACCTGAAATGATGATAACCCAGAGATCTCTCCCTTCGGTACTCTTGCCGGGAGAGTGGAGGTGAGTTATGTTGGGGTAGTCGAGGGCGAGTTGCTTAAGCCATGCAGTCATCTTCACGTAGTCATGATTCACTAGCCTCTCCTTGTCTACATCTTCGAATTCGCCAATTCTTCAATTTATAACTCGTTGTCAGAAATTACAGAATTCCAACTTCAATGACATAGCCACATCATCAGATCTAGCGTTTCGAGCTTAGTAATATCTTCACAATTATGTTAAAAATTGCCTACTAAAATAGTGAAACCATCCGTACCTTCTTTCCATCTCTTCCCAAGAAGGGAACACGTTGACATCATGTTTGGTGTCGTTGAAATACATAGATAGCGCATCCTTCTCTCCAAGCTGACTTTCTATTTCAGTTGCGAGGATATCCGAGTCCCAGTCCAGGCACGCGACTTCTGACACAACGACGGAGAAAAGAAACAGTGATATCCTGTCAAAGCAGTCAACTACACTCGGTCATTCAACTCACGACCCCAAGAGACACGTCACTTTTTTCTCGAATTTGCAGTGACTTGGCCATTATTTCCACATATTCTATGCAGCATGTCATCAACATTTCTACGTATTAATACAGAGAAGATAAAAATGAATCGCAGTAAAAAGCGCTCGACCTCATAAAGGTGACGGTGGGCAACGGCGTCTGCAAAGAATACAAGATCCATCCACCCGCGTCTCTCGTAGGAACTGGCATCTCAATCACTCCAGTCTTCACGCCAGAATGTTGTTAGGAAAATTGAGAGCGGGTAGATCTTCAAATGGTAAGCGAATAACTCCCTTGAAAAGAACTGATCCTAAATGACTTCTTGCAAAGTTCAATTCACTAGAATCCAGGGCATTTCCAGCAGCAGTTCTACATGCAAACAATACAACAAAACGCCTGGCAACACAGCCGGGACAGGAATAAAGTGCGCGACCCCCCGGGATCAGGCTGTGCACGCGAAAGCGAGAGACTGAGAGAAAGAGAGAGAGAAGAGAGAGAGAGAGACAGAATGAGAGAAGAGAGAGAGAGAGAGATATGCAGCTGAGGAAGAGAGCGTTAGTAAGTGAGAGAGATGGGGGGTGAAGAGAAGTGCAAGAGAGGGTAGGCATTCCGTCACCGAGCACAGGCGGATTCAGCAAATAGACGACAGAGACATTCCTCGAGTAACAACGCAACTCACCATTCACGTGTATAGAGAAGAAGGGGCAGGAAGGAAGACGAAAGAGAAAGAGAGAGACAGAGACGGAGAGAAAAGAGAGAGGGAGAGAGAAAGAGAAAGAGAGAAAGAAAGACAGAAAATGAAAGCAAAGGGAGGGAAAAGGCAAGGGGAGTTCGAGAGTGGAGAGAGATTCCGCTTCGTCACCTTTTCTTTATTAATCTGACATTTCTGTGAAAACAACAATAACAAACGAACAGTGACTGAATAAAAAGAGAGTGGAGACAAGAATAGGAAATCGTCTATTGAATGGGAGTGGCTCGGATTCGGCCGGCCCGGGAGGAGAGAGCCTGGCGCTGTTCAGCTGCAAATGCCAGTTGGTTCTGCTTCTTCTCCACCCGACGGCTTCTTCTCTGCTCTTTCACCACAGCCTTCCGCGCCTTTCTCTCTTCCGTCGTCTCTCCGCGAGGCCTCAATAATCACTACTATTTTCGAGCACCTTGTACACAACGAAAAAAAACTTGCATATTCAAACGGTACAGTCAAGTAATCTCATTGAACTCTTGCCAACCTGAAGGAGGTGGTTGTGCTGGCAAGAGATGGAGCGTACTCATCATCCTCGCTGTCCTCTTCCACTGACTCTTCCTCTTCAATCGCCTTCTTCTCCAGTTTCTTGAGTGCACGACGAGAAATTCCCCCTTCCTGTGAGGAAGAACCATAATTTTCTACCAGAAAGGAGTTTTATGGATTCTGCTGATAGTTCGTCAGCCTGCCTACCTTGATGATAGAGGGACGATTGTAGATGTTGGTGTATTGAGTGGCGAATGATTCGCAATCCCACTTCATTCTCTTCCTCGCACTCTCATCCATCTCCACTTCGATCTCCTCTTCGTCCTCGCTTCCCTTCTCCGCCAGCACGGCCATCCGAGCTTTCACGTATTCCTAGAATAGTATTAGCAAACACTGACTTAGAAGCAAACTTGGTATGAAAAGGATAACAAAAATGAAAAGAGTAAAACTCGCCTTGGCCAGCTGCTCGTCATAGAGCGGGAGGGCCCTCTTCTCTCCGACCAGCCTCTTCATGCGCAGATCATCGGGTTCAATGCCACCGGCGATGTCGCCTGCCTCTCCGTCCAGCTCGCCCATCTGCTCGTCCCCGTAGTCCGCCTCCAGCATCTTTTCGAAAGCCGCGTCCACATCGCGCTCTCCTTCTAAAGTCCACACTTTATTAAAATCATTGATAATTCTAGTTCGAATGTCACTGAAACTCCTCAAAAATCTCACAGAAGACACCAAAGCATAATCAGCAATTTAAGAATAGGAGACATTCGATGTTCAGAATAGGAACAAGTGAAAGGAACCTGGATGGGCAGGAGCATCCACATTCTTCTCCTCTTCTTCCATGTCTTCCTCATCCATTCCGTAATCGTCACAGTCATTGAAGGATCCATCCTTAAATGCTTCAGCTAGAAGAAATAAGCGAAGAATGAGATAAATTACGTCGTGGTTTTTTTTTCAATTGAAAGCTAATAATTACTGGTATAACAGCTCACGGGGATAGTTCAAATAGTTTTGAGGGACTAAATCAGCTGCTTTTTTAAATTTAAAATAAAGAGAACAAGATGAAGAGATTGGTCATAACTAAACCTCATCAGAGTCGTCATCGGTATTGACATTACGAGGGCGGAGAATGCTCTCATCCAGTGCACCTCCGGCCATGGCAACAAAGTTGTCATCCAAACAGCCGTTCTCATCCTCAAATTCTAAGCTGCAGCCGGAACGAAGTTTTTTTTAATCAAAATTACCTAATCCCGGCATAAAGATAATTAGTATAATAGTCTTAAAAAACAACGAAACAAAAGAAACATCCATGTGGAGAATAAAAGTATTGACCTCGATCTCGCCTTCGAGTGCCCGGTCTATGTCATCGTCGAAGACAACACGCTTCTTGGCATAAGAGGAAGAGTCTAGCATAAAGGCGGGAAGAGAAGGAGCGGAAGGAGCAGCAGGAACCACGGTTCGGGTCTCATCCAGAGACAACATCACCGTCTTCTACTCACAGAAGGCATTACAAAGGAGAATACAGAAAGATAACGACAATAGAAACTGAAAAAAACCTCATTTCTATCGCGTAGATGTTGCGTGTAGTCGTAGTCATCATCAAAGAAAATGCCAAATTTATGCTGATTTTCGAGATGTTCTTTGGAAGGAGCAAACCGCTCAGTGGGCTCTGGTCCACCACCACTCGAACTCTCAGGAATCAATCGAAACTTCTCAGCATTCTTCTTATTCACGAATGCTTTCTTCTTGCCCTGCAAAGAAGGAAATTATAGCAAGCTTAGTGTGCGGTGCCATTCCATCTAAACCAACCATATCTGAAAGGAATCTCCGGGATTGACGGATCTCAAGTAGAGAAGATTCCTAAACATATACATTAGCCTGGTTCTAAGCACATGGTAAAAAAAAACACAAATATTTCCTAATAAACACCGAAAATTCAACGTGGACACGCGACATGAATTTAATGAGAGACTTACTTATTCCGTCCATTCCTTTAAGTACGAAATCAGAATCATAAGTGCAGAAATGATTAATCTGTCTTCAGGATATTTTACGGCAGGTAGTTTCGGTGCTGAAAAATATATTAGTGCGTAGTGATATTCAGATACATTTCAACAGTATCTAGATTTCCGAGGAAGAAAGTCGTGTTTCCTGTCGTCGTGGAAAATTCCTCCCGACTTTCCGTAAACGCTTGCAGGAAAATAGCTGATTATTGGGCGACATCGTGTTTTCAGCCAGATGTTGTGGTGGACGGCGGAAAGAACGAAGAGACGAGCTTCCATAATGAACATTTGTATGCGTCATTTGATCTTGATCTACTTCAACCATATATACTTTCGAAGCGAACGAGCATATTCTCGTAATGGAGTAAATCGGAGATGCATAGCAGATATCTACCACAGTTTATGATAGCCTGAAGAGGACCCTGATGAGTACTTTCAGAATGCTTCTTCGTTTTATCAATTATGAAAGTCTTGCATATATAATCTGGCTCTTGTTCGCTCACATATCCCATGTCTAGAATCTGTATTCTTGCAAATAATCTCTTTAGGTCAAATGTGGAGGCTATCTTAGCATATCTTCTTCAATTTCTCCGTGTCCTCGATAATAGTCTCCATTCAAAAGGACACCCTGTATCTCTTTACTTATCTTTCTCTCTCTCTCTCTCTCTCTGTCTCTCTCCGTCTCTCTCTCTAACTTTCATCAGCCTATCACTTATCACCCATGTTGGATATCTCGAGATTGGAATGCGACCTACTAGAGAACGATGGAAATGGATGCAAAGAGACTGAGAGAGGGAGAACGAGAGGGAGAGAGAGCGAGAGTAGTATTAAGAGAGTGCCCTACAAAAGAACCGGTTGCAATAGCTGCTGCTCCTTCAGTGTCTTCCAATGACAAGAGATGTCTTCTCCCGGTATGGAAGAGAGTAAGTGAACTATTACAAGGGAATAAGGAGAAGAGGTAGAGAAGAAGGGGAGGGGAGGTGCCACTGTCGTGCCGTTGGCGTGAGAGGCAACGGGAGCAAGATAGTCAGGAGGCGGAGTCAGAGATTGAGAGAGAGAGATAGAGAGAGAAGAAGAAGAGAGAGAAAGAGAGTGAACTGGGCGGCACTCGTCCGGTCGCCTGTCTACAGATAAGAAGGTGCGGTGGCCAAGAGAGACACTCGAATGCAGTCAGTGGCCACTCCAGGGTCGGGTCCGCTCTCCTCTCTTCTTCTTCTTCTTCTTCTTCTTCTGCCATCCACTCCGATCTCCTCCAGGTGCTTCTCCCTTCTTCAATCTGCAAATCCCTTCCCTAATTCGTGCTGACTTCTCTTTGGTTATCTGGCTGTATGAGTTGAAGACAGCATCATAAAGCTAGGTTACCAAAGCTAAGTCTTCACGACAACATCTTCCTCTTCATTCACTTGCTATGGTAAGAGATTCATAAGCAAACTTGCTCTCCCGTTCTCTCTTCCTCCTCAACTTTTCAACTTTCTCTTTGCCATCCTCTTTCCCGGTCGGCCTTGCACAGTACAAGACAGTGGCTGCTGTTTCGCTCATCAATAGACATGCACAGTGGAATGCGAGAGAGACTCTGCTCATGACAGAGAGTAGATTGGAGGTGAGAGAAAGAGAGAGAGAGAGAAGAGAGAGCGTGTAAACTAGAGGGAGGGAGATAGAGAGAATGGAGTCGAGAAAGCGGTGGGATGAGAGGTGAATCTTCTCCGCTCCTTCCTTCTCCTTATCTCGAAACCCTCTTGCCTGCTCTGTTGCTATCATTCCTCGTGCTCACGCGTCTTTCTCCCCATTTACTCTCTTTCCTCCTTTGATAAGATTCTTTTCCTTTTCTCTTCTCGACTTGACTTCCTTTTACAGTAACAGTACTCAACCATTCTCTTACTACAAAAAAGTAGACGAAGTGTCAGTCTATCCACTCCTTCTTTCTCCGCTGCAACACCTTAACAGCCTTCATTCCCTTTCTCCATGATCACTTTTCTTACTCTTCCCAATGACCTCTAGGTCTGCAAGAGATAGAAACTAGGATTGACAGAGGGTAGAGAGAGAGAGAGAGAGAAACCTAAGATAGGATCAAGACCTGGTAGGTGACATGAGCTTATCTGCCCCCCAAATCCGAGTCTGCATGACCTTGCCATGCCATCCTTTTCGTTGCTGACTCTTCCACCTGCATATCATCATCTTTATTATATCAGCACATCGCAAGAATGGACGGAGCGAGAGGGGGCTGTTATTAGTATGAGAGATGCAAAGAAGGGAGAGCGGCTGTGGCACGCACTGGGCGAAGCTCACCTTTTACAAGGAGAACGAGAGTCGTTTGGAACGCAGGAGGGAGAGAGTATGGAGGGAAGAGAGAGGGCAGAGATAGAGAGGACAGCGAGGAAGTCGCCCCTGACAGAGAGGACGAAGCTGTGCCGAGAGGCAACGCAGAGTCAGGCAACTCACAGTTCAGCTATGCAGTCAAGATACGAATGATACACAACGCTTGTCTGGAGAGAAAGAGAAAGAGAGAGAAAGAAAGAGAGAGAGATAGAGAGAGACGGAATACAACTTAACGCATTGAGATGGCCCGTTTAAGAGCTGACCAAAACAGCACGAATCACTGGAAGGCAACCAAAACAATGACAACACCTACGGAGCAGACCTGGTCTGCCAGTCCAGAATATGAGGCGCTGTGTCTAGGGCATGGGACAAGCAGAGAGGGAGGGGGAGAGAAGAGCGACTCAAAGGGACTCGCCGGAACTCAAAAATGCATGCGCATACGCCGTCATGAGAGGAAGCATAAAGGTTAGTGGATAAAACGAATACAGCACTCAACTCATCTCCCCAGAAGAGAAGAGAGAGAGAGCGCGCGAGAGAGAGATATAAGAGAGGGGAGATAGATAAAGGAAAGAGGAGAGAGAAAGAGAGAGAGATGTCTCAAAAAGGAGGTAGTCTGCGGACAAAGGAATTGCGGGGAAGAGTGGGGGAAGAGGCACAAAAGAACTTATCAACTTCTGGAAACGTCCGCACCTTGCACGATATAAAAAGAATACGACTATTCAGCTTAGTTCACGCGGACTTTGAAAACAACAATATTACTCACCTCGAACATTTCAATTTGAAACTATTAAATAAATATTCATAACTAACTAAAACTGTTCACATTAACGTAATATTAACTTATAATATTCGTTTAGGTGTTTCTGTGCGATTGTAAAGGCAGAAATTGAGGGACGGGGCGCACCACAGATACAATTGTAGTAGTGGCGACGTAGAGAGAAGGGTGAAAGGAGAGGGTGTGAGAGAAAGAGAGAGCTGTGAGAAGAGAGAGAAATAAGAAGAAGGCGTAAGTGCTGGCATCAATTCAGCCCAGGAGGTAACCGTGAGACGCGTCTTCAGAAAACACGGATGCAATTATTACCAAAGTCGACGACATAGATGCGTCCATCGGGAGTGACACAGAGGTCGGTGGGGCGGTCGAGGAGGGTGCGGGGCACCGGGAGGGAGGAGGGGGTCGACGGCCCCGACAGGGGGAACAGGGGGGCAGGCGACTGCCCAGCACCGCCTGCCACCGCCATCGGAGTGGGCAGCTCGGCCGGCATCTGGAAGCCGTTGTTGCAGTGGCGGGATCCGCCGAACGATCCAACACAGCGCATGTCGTCTGCGTTGAAGATCTGCAAAATTACCATTTACAAGCTTTGCATATCTTTCAACATTACGTACAAACAAATGTTCGTCTACTTTCCGATCAAACAATTCCTTATCTTATTTTCGTTTAACAATTTTTTTAAACATAAATTGTCATAGTTATTTTTTCCTTACTGTCTTTCATTTCATCAAACCTAACAACTAGTGAAGGCCGTGTTTCAGCAAAACAAAAATAATATCTTCAAATAGAAGCAGTGATAAGAACCTGAACACGATTGTTGCGTGAATCGCAGATGAGAATGTGTCCCTCCACGTCTGTCTTGACTCCTTGGGGACGACAGAAGAGGCCGTCTGCCTCGCCTTCGCTGCCATAGCATTTCATCTCTGGAGAAGCGCGAGAGGCAGAAAGAACAGCCAGGCGATGGTTGTTGAAGTCACTGCAAGCAGAACTTCAGCTTCATTCCATCGGATGACGTTGAGAGTACGAAATGCCATGAAACAGACGTAATGAGAAGTCGTCCATCAGGGAGGTAGCACAGTCCGCGAGGGCTGTCAAGGTGTTTGTAGTAGAAAGCAGAGTCGAAGCCACACTTCCTGATGAACTGGCCCATCGACGTGAAAATCTGCAAACACAGTATGGAAAAAATATTTTTAAATACTTTTTAAAATATAACACGAAATGCACGACGAAGTTACTTTTTAAACCTTTAAAAAGCGGTACGAATAACCTGAACACGATGGTTTCGGGTGTCAGAGACGGCAATATGATTGAGAGAGTTCGTGGCGACTCCCCATGGATAGTTGAACATCCCCACTGGGCGACCCCGCTCCCCGAACTTCAGCACAAAGTTGCCGTTTTCGTCAAATACCTGAAGAAATTATATTTACATTTTCGTTAGACAGCCATAAAATAATTACTCGAATCAACAACAGTTTGATCGATATGGTCTCATTATCATAGAACAATCCAGATTCAGCTGTCCATCGTTCCAATTAAACCACCAAATAAATGCCTTTTGCAACAACCTCAAGCCGGAATAATTGAAAGGATGAACCTGGATGCGGTGGTTGTCCTTGTCAGCGACGATGATCTGATTAAGAGTGTTTGTAGTAATTCCTGCCGGACGGTCGAACAACCCGGAACGTGTTCCCGACCCTCCGAACTTGCTTAAGAAGTTGCCTTCTTTGTCGAAAATCTGGAGAAAAAAATCCGCCGATACTACAAGATTACGTCAATGCATGAGAAAAAAAACTCCACAAAAATAGCATGAAGAGTAGTTTCTGCATGAATAAAATACTATTAGCATCCCTAACAAAACAGTTCCATCAACAGGTTTCGAAAATTGTTCGGAATGTTGACCTGGATACGGTTGTTGCTTCTGTCTGCAACGAGAATGCGGCCGAGGAGATCACAGCAAATGCCCCATGGGCGGCAGAGTTCTCCATCTCCCGATCCCTCTCGTCCAAAAGAGAACAATTCTCCATTCACTGCCAGCTCTTCATAGTTCCGGCCGCGGCGGACTTCCACTTGTGCCGGGCAACCCCTAAACCACATTTTAACGTCAGCCAAACACATATTAGCTTAGCTTTCCTCCCAAAGAACTTGGTGCAACAAATGCATTTATATTCATCTGATTAATGCCCTACAGTACTTTCTTAGTACATAATTATCACAACTGTTAGGTTGCAACTGAAATTTGACCTCACTTGATACAGATGAAAAATCATTATAAAGTGGTTACAACCTAGGGAATAGAAGAAACGAACAAAATAGGGACTCCTCGGACAGTAACATTGAGAGTGTGGATGCCATCCATGGTAGGAGTGTAAGTGAGAGCGTACACGCCTTGGTCGCGGTCTCTGCAATGAGAGAGTGAACTCTCAATCTAGTAATTGCACTGCGAGAAGAGTGCATACGCGAGTTGAATGTCGACGGGGCATCCAGTGGGAGTGAGGAGAATGGCTGCGAGTGGCTGGCCCTGTCCCTTGCATGGCTCATTGCAAGCATCTCGCAGCTGCACGTGGATCGTCGTCACTCGGTCACGAATCGCGCGGCGGAAGCCCTCGCCAAGAATCTCAAAGAAGATCAGATTAAGAACAACGCAGAACGGCATTCGTTCAAATTCAATGTCAAGAATTTGGAATCAGAAATGCACCTTCATTCCAGAACTAAACTAATGAACTTTAATGACACCAAAAAAAGAAAGAAGGTGACCTGAGAAGAGCGCGCGCATGCGCCACTCTCAAGGCCTCCCAATCCGCGAAGCTTGCCAAGGAGAGTCTGCTCAGGTATAGTGAACTTGATGGAATCGGACTCATGAGCTTCCGTTGGGATGCGTGGTGCACTGTACACGGCAAGCAAGGCTTCGAGCACCGACGCCAGCTTAGCTTGGTCCTGCAACGGCAGCAGTTCCTTCTTGCTCTACGTCATACTTTATGCAGTCAACAACTACAACCTAGATACTAAGAACACAAATGATGTAGGAAAGAACACCATGGTCACATTCCACCACTTCGTATGCAACGACTCGGTTACAGAAGAATTTCGATTCCAAACATTATGCAATGGAGAGGATACCGCATACATCTCATAACCATGATATGGCACCATTCCACCATGGTACTCTTATTCCATTCAAAAGAATTAGCAGACAGGAAGAAGAGCAGACCTGTTCATCCTTGATGAAATCATGTGGGAATCTCATCTGAGCGAGATGTCCCTTCTTGATAGCAAGAGCCTCGCTCTGGGCCTTGAGAGTGGCCTTCTTGGAGACTCGGATGGTGTCCAGTCTCTGCAGCAACTCCCGCTTCCGCTCCTCTAGGGCAGAGACGTGCATGTGCACGCAGGAACGGAGCTCAGAAGCCACGGCCTGCAATCATTTCATAAGTCGCGGAATAGTTCAGTAATTCGTAATTAACGAGCACAACGAAAAGTAAACTTGCAAAGCATACCGAATAATGACACGAAAAAAAAATCTGCATACCTGAACAGAAGCATCGACTCGCTCCATCATTCTCTGAAGAGTCTCAAGCGTCTCATCGGCCGCCTTCTCTTCCGCACGTGAATCGGCGACTAGGCTCATGATGGTCGACTTGAGATCTCCTAAACCATCATGCTTTGTGGTGTGACCGTACTCCCTCATAATTGAACGAACCGAGAGGAGTGATGTGATGGCGAGAATGGTCGGGGAGACAGCGAGTGCAGACGGGCAGTTGCTTGCAACTCTCACAGACACAGATGAGACGGGCTCCCTCATGGAGGGCGCAACCAGTCAGCACGGGAGGTTCTTCCACTCCTGGAGGAGGACGGGCTGGAGTTCTCTGAAGGGAGAAGATGATAGGGGAAGAAAGCGATGGTGAGGAGTGAAAAGGACGAACTACGGTGGCGAGTTGGGAAAGCGGGAGGACCGAGTGGTCACGTGTAATTCGCACTCGCTGGTGGGCATCCACGCAAGTCGAGCACAGAAGATCCTTGCAATCCACGCAGAAATGAGTAGCCTCGTGGTCCTCGCCACACGCAGCACACAGCGGAGGAACCAGTGGCCGCAGCTGCTGAGTGCGGCTCTGTTGCGGGGGCTGGGCGGAAGCAAGCAGAGTCGCTGTCTCCACCGATGTTCTCTCATCCAGCTAAGCAACACTTTATAAACAAAACATAGGGAAAGAAGGCGGGCTACTAAAGAGGCTAAGGTGAGCTTGAAAATGTAAGGTCCACACAAAGGATTGAAGGATGAACCGAGTTGGACGACTCGAGGGGCAACGACTGTTTTGAATCCCAGACTGTGGCACTCGAGCCCCAGATAGAGTACGAATCGAGGCGAGGAAGATTGTTTTTACTTGCAGATGACTCGGACACTGGATCAGTGAGTTGAGATGGAGAAGTGAGACGAAGCTGCGTCAGTTCATTCCGAGTCCCATCCACACAGAGTGGACACTCTTGGCACGAGCTGGCGCAACCATCACACAATCTGTAACAACCATTCTCCATTTGCAGCTATTTAGACAAGGTATCCTACTTATGAGAGCAAGTGGATGAGCAGGGAGAGCGAAGTGAGTTGACATCACAACGGCAGACTTGACATGTCAAGCGAGAACGCATGGGACTTGAGAAAAGGTTAGACGAAAACTGTGGTGACGCCAGTATAGATGGCGGAGTCTCGAAGATAGAACTCTTCAAAAAAGGTCAACCTTAGATTTGGTAACAAAAAGAGGAATAAGGTAAGCCACAAAAAAAAACCTGATAGTGCTGAAACCGGTTCATGTCGCAATTTTTGATGGCTGCACCATCTTCAATGGAGTCGATGTCATTCATCGCTCCCGGCTAATTATTTCATTTGCCAACTTGGTAGGCAGACGCAAGTACCCGTCGACCGCACCGGCCTTTGAACAAAGACTTTCTCGCTCGTGACAACCGCACAACGCTAATCAGCCTCAGAAGAGCATGACGCGCAATGAGAAGACAAGACACTTCAAGTAATGAATGTCATACAGAACATACACCCAATTAACAGCGACATTTCCACAAGCATTCCTCCAGGCACTCACTCCACGCAAGTACAAAGTGCGCGCAAGAGAATGACGAGAAAGCTTGGATTCCAATGAGAGTTGTAGCTGAGGCCTTCCTTATCTTCCAACCAACCAACAATCAATGTCCTTCCACCAAAGGAAAACAACCACTGCCTCTAAACCATTCACATTCATTTTCTCCAGAGCGGCAAATAAAAAAACCCTGAAGTTCAAATGCTGTAAGTACTGTACGCTATGTGGACTACAAACTACATATGCTAATTTTCCCTCGTTTTCTCACTTCTTTAGACTATCGATGCGTTTAGGTGATTTTAAACCCATGCATTTTCAGAACTCACTTGGTTGCGAAGCCATGCTTGGAGGGCGAAGATTTTTCGAATTTTCTCGCAATCGGGAAAGTTGGTTCCATTTTATTTGCCTAGTTTCATCAGCTGTGGAATATATCCTTGAATTAATTCTTATTGAAATCATATAAATGTTTTCGCTTACTTAGGGTTGAGCACTCTTCTCTTTATGTTCATAAAATACATGCTAACTTTCTTTGAGTACCTATTGCGGACGCTGACACTGAGGAAATGTCATGTGGTGAGTTGGATTGGTTTCATTTGTTCCTTGAGCTGCATTTTTAGACGTAAGAGAAGTCGATTCATACCGTATTTAGTAAGCATTTTCACTTATTCATCGAGAAGTTCCATGGAATCGTAGATATGACTCATTTTCTGTTCTGCACAAATTAGCGCACATTCGGCAGTATTTATTAGAATCCTATTTCCTACTCTGAACAAGAAACTTCTGACTTTTTTCAAATATTATACATTTTGAAGACCACAGCCTTATTTAATTAGATGGCAGAATTTTAAATATGATTGTGACCTTAAATCTTTCTTTATTGCAGACAGCGAGAAAAGGATAAAAGCCCTAGCTCAGAATGAGGTGAACCAAGTTGCTGCAATGGCTGAAAGTAACGCAAATGCTGAAAGGTTGGTGAAAAGTTCATATTCAATTATGGCTTGGAAGTGTCACGTGACTTGGTATATTTTAGCGCTGGTGCCTAATTTAGAGGGTATGACTAGTTAATTTTTGAGATGTCATGAAATATCATGCTGTTGAATCTTATGTCACTAATAGTTACTCACTATCCGGTTGCAAATCCTATTGTCAGACAGCCTTGCATTCACATTTGTTTTGATTATAAACAGTTCAACGTGAGGAATTTTTTATTAAAAGATAACAAAGATGGAGTTCTTATGTGTGCTTTCACAAGTTTTACGCGACCTGAAATTTATATATTTTACGCATTTCAAAATATATTTTCACCAGAATTGTTCATAATTCTCGTCTGGAATTATGAATATATCAAACCGTCACCGATAAAATTTGACTATTAATGGAGGTATCCGGGAATAATTGACCTAACTTTTTCTCTATATGGATAAGTTGACCTTGGCGTAAAACATATATCCAGAAAGTTTGAGCGATTTTCTTCTATTACATTCAGAGTAATAGTAACGTGAACACAGGTGGGTAGAGAATTAGCTACGGTAGGTTAGAGCCGCCCTCGTATTTCACATGCTCTCTCGACCGAGCAACTTTATGAGCGATCGCATTCAAAGAGGTTCTCTAGCGCTACTTTAGAATTATTCGCCGGATACTTCCTTTAATGCCTAAATATAATTATCCCACTCTCTAAAACTAGTTTGCCCTGTTGTTTCAAAAATATGAGCGACTTTTTCATATTATCCGAATGTGGAGGTTTATGTAAATATGTTTTTATAATCCACAGGTGAACATTCTTTAAAGGTTCCATAATTCACTTTTTAAGGTTTATGATTCCCCTGATTGTAGGGAGAAGGCAACACGTGGAGTGGCGAAAGCTCTTCGTCTGGCAGATGCTGCCCAGTCCATTGAACTTGCAGATGAAATATTCGAAGTGATCGAACTGCTTGGCAGAGATCAAGGTTACCATATGCATTCATTAGGATGATAGTACTCTTTTCTCATCTTTCTTTCCTTATTTTGATCACAGAGGGAAAAGACACTGTCGATTTGGCAGACCCACCCTGATTTTGGCTTCCCAAAAGCGCTACCCCACCATGTTTTGAGGAACTTTATGGCAGAAACAGCTAACCTACCCTGTTTTTCGCGCCCAATACTTACTTCCCCACCCGAGTCTTCTGGATCGTTGACAGTGGCTTTTATTCCCTGTTTGATCAGACTGGTGAATTTAAATAAAAGACTAGTGCCCAAAAAACTACTTGGGTTCTTCTTGGTGCAGCTCCTTATTTTCCTATCGATGCCAGTAGGAATGAATAGTTAAATAGATCCTACTTTAGCCAATGAGCATCCCTATAAATCGACATGGATAACTAGGGAAGCTCCCGAATGCTGTATAAAAACACTAAAAACCCACCGATTTTTGGCATATGTTAAGGAAAAATATCCATTACCTTACTGGTTTTTGGTGGTGTACCATTTTTAATATATTTTTAGCGAGAAGTCATTTAAATACTGAAAGGAATTGATTTTTGTAGGGTAATTCCGGAAGGTTATGATTGTAGCAGATTTTTTTTGTCTCTATGTATTACTTTACACGTGTAAGAATGCCTAAAGCACATTTCCAATGAGCTGTTTTAGCAAGCAACGTGCAATGCAGTCTCGTCGAGCAACTCAGCCAGCTTCTCGTGGTATGTGAAGGCAGTCAGCTTCTCGCTCCTCGAGTTCACTCTATCTTCACTCCACTCCTCATCCAGGCGCTATCGTCTACTGATATGGTTAGTTCAAGTCTGGAAATATATTTAAAAAATTACTTGTCAGTCATTAATTCGCCCAATCCGATCATGTGTCAATTCATATGGCCTTCTTTTCGTTTGCTCAACTGCCTCGCACTCTTTGCTTATGAAGGAACATCATAGCTTACTTCCTCTACTCATTTTGTTCGAATCTGACCTTAATTACCATAATTTGTTTCCGCGGATTCTTTAATTTCCTTACCATTTGTCCGCGGCGCGGACTCCGCGCACACCTTTTCGGATGAAATACGCAGAAATTCGCGACGAAAATTGAACTTTTCCTTCTTCATTGTGTTGCTCCTTTCTTTCCTCCTTCAGGACAAGATGAAACTGAATGCTCAGTTGTGCTCTCATTCTTATGAGTATGAAGCGCTTTTAAACTATTTTATCTATTGTGCTGATTTGCATTTCTTTGCGTTCTTCCTTTTTCTGCGCTTCATTCTATGAATGCTGATATGGCTCGCTACAATGCTTCGATTACTTTTGTGTGTGTTAGATAAGCAGACAAGAGATTCCATCTGTTCAGTGAACAATGGCAGGGAAAGAAGCGGTTCCATTGAGATGATTGCCTGAGAATATTCATTTGCTACATGTGGATTGGGATTGCCAAGATCGCAACGCTGAGAGGCTGATTTTTCATAACGCATAGTTTAAGAAATATAAAATATGTTTTGAGCAAACAAATTTATTTTGTTCTTATAGTTTGACGTTACAATGTTAGACACCATTAGGCATGATTCCAAGGTGGTGAGTGGTTGATGCCGTAACGGACATTTAAAAAAATGTCGGTGAGGGTTTGTATGTTCTGAAATAGTGCCTACAGGGAAGAAATGCTACTGTGGACTGCATGGGAATGCAGGGTGGTGTAGCGGGTCTTGGGGACCCGAATGCAGGGAGAGTGAATGCTGAATTTTTGGGAAGGACTAAAATCAGCATGGGTATGTAAAATAAAGGATGCCTTTTCAACCTGCCTCTGGAATTGGGTCGGGTATTCTATGCCACCGAACGACCAACCCTGGGGGATTACAAAGTGAAAAATAGACGCCATGTAAAAAAAATTGTTCGAGGCCTTGGGTCCAGGGGTTACAGCCCTGTCACGAGTCAGACCTATTTCAGCCTGTAGTGATCTGCTTTCGACGGATAGTTGTGAAAAGAAATGAATTCATTGACAGTTTTTTTTTGCTGTAGACTAGATCCAACCAAGATTTGATCGGAATTGCAATTTGTATAATATTAGGGCTCGTATTTTTTCCCGTTATTCTACCTTTTTTGCTCCCATTTCTTTTTCCTGTCTCCATCTATCTCTCTAACGCTTTTTTCTTTCCTTTTTTTCTTTCCTTTTCTTTTCTTTTACTCTTTTTTTTTTCTTTTTTTTATTATTATTTCTTTTTCTTTTCTCCCTGACCTCTATCTATCTCTTATATATGTCTTTTATATATCTATCTCTTTTTATCTTTCTATCTCTTTTGCGTTACCTTTTTCCCTCGCAATAAGCTGCAGCTGCTTTCTATTCTATTGAGACTGAAGGCTGTCCTTTAGTTTTCCCTTTTCTCTGCCTTCTGCAGTCTCTATTTATTTCACGCTCTCTTCATCTTTTTCACCCCTTTAGTTGTCTCTGCATATTCGTATTCCCCTTCTGGGACGGCGTCCTTCCCTTCAGTCTTTCTCTCTCTTCCCTTTTTTGCTGCTCACATCCATCTCATTCGCTGGCCTAGCCACCTTCTTTTTATGCATTCTCGTTTTTTTTTCTGCATGCCTTATTTGCCTGCGTGTCTTCCACTCTCATCCATCTCTCTCCCTCTCTTCCTGCCTCTCTGTATCCCTCTTCCCTCCTCTCTCCCCTCTGTCTCCATCTTCCTATCTCTCCCCCTCTCTCTCAATCTCTAAATTCACTGCCTCTCTTGCTTCGATGTCCTCTCGTTCCCTTCCTCAGTCCCCCTACTTTTTTTTTTTACTTCTTACAGCTGCTGTATGGCATCCAAACAGCCGCTCGACTCTGTCCCTCTCACTCTTTCATGGTTCTCCCACTCTCTCTCTCTCTCTCTCTCTCTCTTTCTCTCATTACTCCCTTCTCTGTCTATATCTCGTTGCTCCTTTTATCGCTTCTCTCAGTGCATCTAGTCTCTTTTTCAAAGTGCCTCACTCCGTTCATGTTTCCTATCCCCCAGTTCTCCTTCAACTCTTCTCCCTTCCTCTCTGCCGTTCAGTCCCGACTGGAGAAACAGAAAAAGTATGAAAATTGCCAACTAGAAGAAAGGAATGAAATTTGAGTTTCAAACTGGCAAATGAAAATATTTTAAACTTGTACAGAGGGAGAAACGATATACACGTTATAAAAAAAGGATTGAGGGATCAAAATCATATTATTACATTTGATGATCATATAGAGAGCAGAAATGTGCTCCACCGAGTTGCCACTTACGTGGTAATTAATTCTTTCTAGTTATTTAGAAAGGCCTTTTTCAAGTAGATTTGCTGAATTTCTTTTTAGGTACTTTTTAACGGGTTCACGATGTTGCATTGCTTCTTATCGGTATAGCATTCAAGCTTAGCAGTTACTTCTATGCTTAGGTTTGGTCAGATTGAGCGAGGGCGAGTAAGCTCTCCCTTCACTTTCGATAACCAGTTTGGAATCGGCTACGAATCTTCCACCTTTCACTCTCTACCCACATTGCAAAAGATAGTGAAAGAAGACTGCCAAAAATTGAAGGGGAAATCGCATCGAGGGAGGGCGAGAGAGAGAGAGAAAGAGGGAGAGAGGGAAAGAGAGAGAGGGAGAGACAACGCGCAGTGAGAGAGGAAAAAGGAAGGCAGACGGATTTGAGATTTAAAGAAGGCCGCAAAAGGAAGGCTAGAATTTGGTTGTTAGAGCGACATCATGACCTTGAAACTGCGCAGCGTTCGCATACACCGTTCTACTTTTTCTTTCTTGATCCCATCCATTAATCTTTCATGTTTTCTCCACCATAATTAGCATGCTTGTCCTCTCGCAGTTATCATGAATAAATGATTGGTATTCCAAAACGCTTGGCGAAGGGAAGTGGAGGGAAGAGCGAGAGCAGAAAGTGATAGAATGCGGGCCCGCTTTCTTCCATTCCTCGCAGTCTCCGTGTCTTCTTTTCCTTCCCCTCTTCTATGCTTTGTGTACGAGTTTGCATCCGATAGCAACGCTTATGACTGCTCGTGTCTACAAGCAATTCTGCTACTCTCTCTTCCTCTCTTTGTTTCGTTCTCTCTTCTCTCTTTCGCTCTCTCCTCTCTCTCCTCCCTCTCTTTCTCTCTATCTCTCTTTCTTCTTATCTAACTCCGTTCCCATCCCTCTGCTTCCTTCGCCTTTCCCCCCTTCCTCCCCTGCGTCTGCCTTCCTTCCGCTCTTTGCTGTCTTCTTTCTCCTCTCGCTTCGCTGTTGTGTTATCATTTTGCTGCTGTCTGTGCGTCTCTCGGCCGATTTAGTTGGCGGCGCCAGCTGAAGGCGCGCTCTGCTCGTCTGGCGTCTGACGCGACTGCCGCCATTGGTCGTGGGTTATTGCCAGCCGGGCGGGGATTGGCTGTCGCCTCGATGGCATAGCTCCGCCCCCTATGGAGAGGGGCGTCTCTCGAGCCGTGTCTAGCGCACTCAACGTCAGCGCATGTTTGTTGCGTGCAACTGCAGTTGCGGTGACAGCATGCGCGCGGAGGCTGCACGAGAGGAGAGAACACCCCCAGTCACCCTCCCGGCACTCGCCGATCCCTTCCCCGCCTACCCTTTCCAACTCCTCAGCCAACTACCGACCCCCATCCAACATAGTACTGACATCTAGCATTGCACGCTCACCCCCGTTCCTACTCTCGTGTTCAATCTAGCTTTTTGACATCTTTTCTTGTTTGATTCTCTCTATCTCTGTCTTTATCATCTCTCGTTCTCTCTCTCTCTCTCTCTCTCTCAGGTGCGCAAGACAGCCGTGCAGACAGTGGGAGTGTTGCTGGAACAGTCGTTGTTGCCACAAGGTTTGTGTAGGAAAGAAGTGTGAGGGAGAGGGTTGGCTTGAATGATTGAATATTCAGATGCCCTACTCTCGTCAATTCTGCCGGCACTGTTCCGCCTTACAATTCCTTCCGAGGAAGACGAAGAGCACTCACTCCGATCGGATGAACACCGAGTGGAAGCAGCCTCGGTCCGCATTGCTATCTCTTCCCCTCCCTCCTTTCCCTGTTTCCGTCATCCCCACCCATCCCCCCCCGTCATTCGATGTCACCCTTTGTTCCACTCCTTCCTCTGGCACCTTCTACCTCCGACTGATCCTCTCAGCACAATCTAACGGCACCGCTCCGTGAATCGGGCGTCATGGCTGCCTCCCTGGCACTTTCTGCTCTTATATTTTTCTTCGTTATTCTAGCTTTCTTTTTGTGTGCAATCTCTTCAACCCCTCTCTTTCCCTTTTCTTCTCTCTCTGCCTTGTCTGTTTCCAACTCCGCCCACCGTCAACACCAGCTCCGCCCCTTTTACACAGGGAGTCGCATCGACAGCAGTGCGTTGCCTCTGTCGCGACGTCCGTCATCCGTTCCCCCTCTTCTTTCTTTTGTTGTCTTTGTCTGTCTCTCTCTCTCTCTCTCTCTCTCTCTCTCTTCCTCTTTCCCGTCGTTCTCTTTCCCCTCTTTCTCTCTCTCAATCTCTCCTCGTGTTTCGATCTTCGTGTATGCATTGCATTTATTCTCCGAAGAAGGTCTCGCACAACAGGGAAGTTAGAGAGAGAACGGGGGAGAGGAGAGAGAGGTAGGGGAAGAGAGAGAGAGAGATAGAGGAAGAGAAAGAGGAGAGATCGGTGGAAGAGGGAGAGAGAGAGAGAAGGGAAGGAGAGAAGAGCACGAACGACGCGATTCTGGCAAGTAGTCACAACTGCGAAAGTGAAAGTAGAGAGGGCTTCCCAGTGTGTGCTCCGTCTTCTTCTCTCGTCTGCCTCTCTCTGTGTCTCTCACACATGCACACTGGCCGTGTGCCACTGCCACCCCCTACTTGCGCCTCTCGCCCTCCTTTCGCTAGTTTCATCATCCCTCCATCCTCTTCCTTTCTCTGCATACCTCTTCCTCGCTGTCTCTGCCATGTCTCCCCCTCCTCCCCCTATCCCCTCCGTTCCTCCATCTGCCTCTTCGTATGTGCAGTTGCTCCTTGGAGTGCTCCCTCTCCTTCTCCCTTCTTCTTCTTGCCATCTGAGGCGCTCGGCCATGTGAGGGTGAAAGACATGGGTAGTGAGACGCGCTTCGTGTACCGACGTGTCACTATTCTGTTTTTCGCCCTTCTGCCTGAGCCTCCCTCCCTATGCGACCGGCGCTGATTGCTGTTCCCAGCCCCCTCTGCCACCGCCACCTGCACCGCTTTCCCTTTTCTATATCTTCGTGGGCCTTCGTGATCCTCCCAATCTTTGCACCATTTCTAATGTCTCCCTCGTTCCTCTCCACCCCCGCACAAGTTCTTTACTGGCACGTCAAAGTGGTGGGTGATTTGTCGACTGGATGCTCATATCACAGCCAGCTTTGATGTGCTGTAATGAGCTGAGCGCGTCGTCAGATCTCCCTGTTTTCTAGCTTCCCCCCCTCTTCCAACTCTCTTTCCACTTTCTCGTTTCCCTCTCGTCCTCCCCATGCGTCGATTAGGGAACAAAAAGGGGTTCCTTCTCTGATGTCTTTGCCCCTTGCACTCTTCTCCCCTGAACATGGCCCCTCCTCCTTTTTAGTTCATCCATCCTAATGGTAATGATTGTAGGTGCTCTGCCGTGCTGTTTCGTGTGGTGCGGTCTGCGATCGCCTGTGGCTGCGCGAACACTTCCTCCCTAGATATTCCCATCTTCTCGGCGACAGAGCCTTCCACATTCGAAAAGTATGAGTGGGAGATAGCTTCTCGTCCTTCAGACGTGACCTAAAGATTATCTTTTGGCTGATCAGCAGTCGTATGCCCTTTTCAATGGTGGTGGGGACAAGGGCGATGGTTGAGAATGTAAAGTGCAGGCGATGTTGGGTGAGTCACTCTGGTGACACATTCCACTTTTTCTTTCTGCCCTATCTCAAAACATTGACGAGTTATGAAGGGAATGCGTGGGGTTGGAGTTTTTGAAAGGTGATCGGGATTGAGAAAAATAGCTGCATCTTCTACTTTCTTCTTCCCCTTCTGTTGTCTCTCCTCTTTTTTTTTCAAATAAATTTTGCAGGCAGCCGTTATGATCCTTGGTGAGCTGGCCAAGATGTTCGGAGAGAAGTTCGCAATGGAGGTTCGTCGATCGATGAGGAGAAAGAACAGAAACAGAAACACAACATGAGAAATGAACAAAGAAGACACTTAGACGACAACAAGATGATAGCACAGGAAGCAAGGCTATGAGAAGGGAATAATCGAAGCTTGGAATGGAGGGAGGGGTGAACAAAGATGGAGATAACACCAGAAGACTTCCCCCCACTCAGTTGATCTTTGGCGTGTAACATGTTTCTAATGGGATAGTATTAACATATATCTACCAGATATTTGCAGTATCTTAATGCGAAACGAAGGTTGAAATACTCTTTTGATTAGCTATTCATCCAGATTTCTCGTACTGATCATATTCCCTTAACTAATTGAAAGCATACTCGGAACCGACGTGCACTTGCAATTAGAATGGAACTGAAATGACTGGCTATCACTGAGACCATGTAGTTATGGAATTGTTTGATGTCTTTGTTTAATGGTTTGTTTTGGATGTACGTTTTTTATGGGCATTGTCACGTTATGAACTGTTAAGATCTATGTTTTTTTATTTAGATGTGCAATAGTTTTGAGGTATAATGTTTTTATGTGGGATGGCTTTTCTTCTCTGTCAAGCTATGGGGTGTTCGTAATGCACCTGATTTCCATTTTGAGTTCGCCGTCCCTCATCTGGTTGCCCTGTGCAAGGATGAGATGTGGGGAGTGCGGAAAGCAGTTTGCGAGGTGTTCGTGGACGTTGCCATCTTCTGCCCCCCTGCCACCCGGAGAGCCCTTCTGGCTCATCGCTTTGTTCGTCTTCTTCGTGATAATTCACGATGGGTTCGCAGATTCTCTCCTTTGCTGTGATTGACTCTTCCCTCTTCCAGGTGTGCTTCGTGGCGTTCCAAGAACTCGGCCCCTTTATCTCGACCTTCGCCCGTCCCTCCGTGACTGGACTTGTCCTCCGGAATGGCCAAGTCTGCGAGGGAAGTGACGACGACGAGCTTGACTCGTGCTCCTCCCGCTCTGCCAGCAGCAGTGACCTCGCCAACTGGCCACTCCCTCCTGGATGCCTCATCCCTCATCTTCCCAACGAGAAGCCTCTCTCCACTCAGTCCCTTTGTGACGAAGATGATGATGGCAGGTGTGCTATTGGATCGGTTGATCAAAAAGGGGACACGAATGGCAGAGGAGAGGGAGGGGTAGGGCTAGAGAGAGGGGAGCAGAGGGCGAATGGGAGAGAGAGAGAGAGAGATAGAGAGAGAGAGGACGAAGTCAATTGATTAAGGCTACTGAACTGTCTGATGGAAGAGTTGACGGTGGGTGAGGAGAGTGCAGCGGCGGCCGCAGCCAGACTCACTCTGTCGATGCAGAGAATCCAGCAGCCTTCCTCAGCCCCTGCCTCGCTCATCTCCTCCCAATGCCACTCCATGGAAGATCTCTCCACCATCCACGACGAATTCGCTGACGATAACTCTAATACTAATGCGGCAGTGAAAGATGAGGTTTGTCTGGTCTTCAAGAGGCTGCGGATTTATCAACTTGTATAATTGAAATTTAGTATTTGTAAACGTATATTAACAGAAAGAATTTAGTCCGATAGCGAGAAGGCGTACTACGACTATTTGTACTGGGGATCATCAGCTGCCGACTATGACTGTGGCACGGAGGGAGAGATGACTCCGTTCGGGGCAGGAGTACCCGAGGCAGAGACTTCTTCATTCATGGAAAAGAGAGTGGATTTACTTGCTGGCACTCCCTCTGCAGAGGAAGAATCGAGGGATGAAGAGGACAGGGAGAGTCTCAAGACGTACCATTCTGAAGATGACCAGAATCAGTCTGAACAGGCGGTTGGTTCTGGAAGAGAAGAGAAGAGAAGAGAGTAGGGAATGAAAGCATCCTCTTGAGATTGTCCCATCTGAGCTGGTGGAACACTTTGTGCGGATGGTGAGTGGAGGGCAGTCCACGGATGCTGACATGAACAGGCAGTGCGCGCACAACTTCCCAGCTGTGGCCTTCACTCTGGGCAGGAAGAACTGGGAAGAGTTGAGGGAGACGTACAAGGCACTCGCAGCGGATCATCAGGTAGACTCCCCTCCTTTGCGTCTTCCGAGTCCTAATCAGTACTTCCCTTCCAGTGGCGAGTCCGCGTGAGTCTCGCGCACTCTCTCCACTTGATGGCTGCCATTGTTGGCTCAGAGATTTCCGAGAGGGATCTTCTGCCCATCTTCGACTCTTTCCGAGACGATGTCGATGAAGTCAGGGAAGGAGTTCTCAAGCATCTCGCCGAGTTCTACAAGGTAATAACCGGACAGATCTCCTCTCTCTCTCTCTCTCTCTCTCTCTCTCTCTCTCTCCTGTTTTTCTTCCTTTCTCTCTCCCTGTCTCGTATTGCTCTTTCTAACTCCACCTCACCCTGTCTTTCCAGTGCCTGAGTGTCGACAGCCGTCGTCTTATGCTGAAGAAGCTTCCTCACTTCCTTCGTATGGATCGAGATTGTGAAACAAACTGGAGATTCCGACTGGAGTTTGCGAAGTCAGCCAGTTCACGGTCATTTGTATGGGGAATTGTGTTTTTGTCTTTTGAAACGTAAATAATGAAGAGATATGATAGCTGTTTAAAGGGACTTCATTCTTTAGACAGTGCTCATTGCTCTGCGAGTTGTACGATGTACAGGCCATCAACGACACAATCTCAGGCATTGCTCTCACCCTTGCTACTGGTTTGCATTCTTATCTCTTTTCTCTCTTCCCCTCATTTGCCTCCACTCCTCACCAAGGGAAGAAGCTACTAAAATTGGAGGATTTTGATTTCACCAGTCCAGAGGAATAGCTGCAGTCGAAAACAAATTTATACCCTCGTGCGATTTTGAATGAATTTCACCGATATGAATATTAAAAAACAAGGGCTAAAAGAGTGTAGAGATAAAAGTTCAGCATTTTTTGAGCGAGCTCGCGGAATAGTACGCCGCGCTTGCCATGCCAGCGAGCTCAAGCCAGATGTGGAAAATGAACAGACCAACAGCCGCGATTTCGTGCTATTTTTTAGATCAATTTAAAATCGCAAGGGACTATTTAGGGAAAAGAAAGCAAAGTTGATTTCTGGCAATCGATCTAGAAAGTCGAAATAAAAATGATGTGTAGTATGCATTGAAGCTTCCCTTGCAAGCCATTGACTGTCTTCAGATCGAGTGTCGGAGGTGCGAGGAGAGTCCACTCGTCTCATGGCTCGTATTCTGAGTCGAATGCTGATGGTGGAGTGGCGTGACTCTCAAAGCGAATCCGACTCCGACCCCGCCCCCTCTGCTCCCCTCACTCGCGCCTTCATCTCTGACTGCGCACGTGGATTCGCATGCTCCCAGAGGTGGAGTCGGCGGCAGACGTAAGTGAACAGTCAAGATCATTTCTCTTTCTTCTTCTTCTTTTTTTATCTCCTTCCGAATCCGCCTCTCTCTCTACCTCTATTTTCTTCTATCTTTCTCTCTCTCCCTTTTTCTCTTTTTCTCTCTCTCTCTCTCTCTCTCTCTCTCTATTTCAGCTTCGTCCACATGTGCGAGGAGAGCAGTCGCCTTCTTCGGCCGTCCCACTTCTGCCATCTCCTCCTTCCCCATCTTCTCCAGCTGGCAGGCGATCGTATGTTCCATCCATTAGGTGTCTCTCTTTCCTTCCTTCCTTGACTGCTTGCAGAAGTGGCCAACATCCGTCTCTCCGTCGCTCGTTGCCTGAGTCCCCTGGTTCCGGTCTCTTCTTCTGTAGCTGAGTGCATGGATGCCCTCTCTGCTGACCTGGACATGGACGTGGCCAGACATGCCCGGCTGGCACTCGGGGCCAACCCTGCCAAGGAGATCATTGAGGTTCCTCCTTTATTCCTGGCCTTCCATTTCTAATCAGTTGCTGTTTTTTAGGTGAAAGAGCGCGGGCTGCGCTTGTCTGTCCGCGAAGAGAGTGTGCTTGAGAGGAAGGCCTGGATGGATTCATCAGCTTCGGATATCTACGACTCTTCTGACATGGACATCTCCGCCAGCCCCACCGCTCTCTCCTCTTCTAACTGCTAGACACACTCCACTCTCTTTCTGTTCATTCTTCCCTCTTACTCGCTTTATCTCAACACACTTTCCGTACTCACTGACTTCTCGATGTTATTGGAAGATCTTGAAGTGGTAGTTCTTTCCTCGATCTCTCACTCCTTTGCATCCGATTCTTTCGCTTCATATCTTTGTCAACGTCGTCTCTTTCCTCCTTCTTTGCTCACTTTCACGATTCTTCCCGTCGGAAAAGCGAACAACGACACTTTTAATTGAACTTTATCTTAGAACTTAACTTTACCAAGTTTATTCATACTCATCGAAGTGGTTGAACTATTATCACCTTTTCCCCCACTGATTCACTTGCGGGTACGATCCACTCACCCCTATATTGCTACACGCGACAGGCCTTTAGATATCTCCCCGCAGGCTACATTGAAGATATACAGAAGCTATAGCTTTTCTGTATATCCCATGAGTATTTGTATTTCTCTTAGAAGATAAAGGTGGATAATGGACGGCGTTGCTTTCACATTTCTAGACCCCCCCCCCTTCATTGTCTACTCTCCCTCTCCATTGGGTAGACACATGTTTATCAACTCAAAGAACTAGGAGAGCCGGCGGGTGTTACCGCTAACACTTCATTGAATACCCGTTTATGCTCAAGGAAAACCAGTGAAGCATTAAGGAACAGTATTAATTAAATAAAAGGAAGGCGATGAAAGAAGAAAAAAGGTGGAAAACTTCTTACCAGCAGAAACACAAAATGAAAATAATAGCCTAAGAGAGGGTAAGGAAGGACTGGAGAACCCACTCGGCAGTAGCCAACGACTGCTCCAACTTCCGTTTCTCGGCCACTGCCTTTGCTGAGCAGACACAGACGAGGAGATCTTCTCTGCTCTGCGAGTTTGCCAGAGTTCCACTGCACTCGCATAACTCAGCCAAGTTCTCTCGCTTAATCTGCAAACGTGGAGAGAAGATATCGAGTCGAGTCATGGAGAGAGAGAGAGAGAGAGAGAGAGAGAGAGAGAGAGGAGTGAGAGAGGGATAGAGTTAATGTCCGGGGAATGCATTTTAATAAATTCATCAGAAACAACAATCGTATCTATTTCTGTTCAACTTAAACTGTTTTCGAATTTACTTTCTTTTCCGCTTTCCTCGTTTTACCTTCCAAGTCCGAAAACTTTCCAAGGTCCACATCCGTGTGGGTAAGAAGAAAAGGATAAAGATATAAATCATAAGTATGTTACAAAGTCGGTAAATTCAGTATCACGCATGTTATTTTGTTTCAGAATTTCTGGTATTTGAAAATGAGTTGATTGGCTCTCAGGCATGGTAGGGACACCCTACTTCTGGCTAGGTTTGCATGATTCACATGAAACAAGTTCGATTTTTGAAACTTTTGCTACCAACCCCCCCCCTTCCACCCTGTAGCTGCTGACCTGCTTGCACTTGGTGCATTGATGATCTTGGACGAGGAAGGCGGAGAGAGATTCCATGAGCTGGTCATTCACTCTCTTATCGACGTAGTTAGGAGAAGTGGCAGAGCCACAAGAGGGGCAGGACCAGGCAGAGTCCTCAGAGATGTCCACATCTTCTGCCTCTCCGCAGTTCGAGCAGAGGAGTCTCACGATGAAAATACCTGAGGCGATAAGGGAGGGAGGGAGAGAGAGAGAGAGGAAAGCGAAGAGAGAGTGAGTCGTGGCGACAGAGGAAGATAACGACGTAGAGAGTTCGAGAACGACCAACTATTGAACAAGCTTTATAAGTGATTGCGAACTTTTGTGGGTGACTGTATCTGGTGGAGAGAGAAGGCGATAGAGTTGTTCCCTGGCAGAAGAGATATCATCATGAACGAGAGAGTCAGACGAGAGAGCATCGCAGACCGCATGGATAAGCAGAGACGCAGACTCTGCATCTGTGCCTCCCCTGCGGCGGCCCTTCTCTGCTATCTGTAGAAGACGCTGCAACACCTCTCCACGCACAATGGAACCACGAGCCGCTGAGAGTGCCTCTTCTGTTCTTTCTTCGGGCTGGAAAGGAGAGGCAGGGAGGAAATTTATATTGAATTCATCATTCATTACAAGTATTAACAAAATCGTCAAATACATATTTATAGACAAAAGTGTAGATCAGAAAAAAGCGAAAAAGGAGAAGGCGAACTTCAGGCATTCTTTGCTCAGCAAGAAGCAGATATCCAGTGACAATCTCTTCGAACTCTTCGTTGAGTGGATGTGGCAGACTCTTCAACTCGTCTATCGCTTTCCATCTGCACTCCGCTCTCCTTCTCTGCCGTCTCTCTTCTCCAATTGGTCTCTCCGAATCCTCTTCCAGGGAAGGCGTAACGGGAGACTCCACTTCTTCATCCACGATTCCTATATACAATCACAATTAAAAACAACAGTAGTATGTTTCGCTGCGCATAAAGCGTGATTTGTATGAACACTCAAGATGATTTTTGAGGGAGAGACCCACCAGTATAGTTGTGGCTGTCTTTGAAGAGAAGAGTGCTCCAAGCAGTCACTGGCTTGAAATGACACGCACCGAAGAGAGGCGTGGAGCGAAGCGACTAAAGCAATATACTCAAGGGCAAAGTTAAGAGACAGAGGGAAAAAACATAGCTAGACTCGTTAAACTAAAAGAAAGCTACCTCAGTGAGAAGAGCGACGAGATTGTCTGCATCAGCACGGTTCGTTTTCTGAGTGGAGAGAATGAATCGAGAAGAAGAAGCGAGAAGGGGCGAGCAGCCAAGGCGGGAACACTCCCGCGACAGAAGCAGACACATCTTACGCTCCAGGGTGTCCACGTAGCGGGCCAGGGCGGGGTCGAAGAGGAGAGAGGAGGGGCAGTGCAGCCATCTGCAAAGGGGCAGGCCCTTATTAGGTGGCAGAGAAAACAGAGAGAGAGAGAGAGAGAGAGAGAGAGAGAGAGAGAAGAGAGAGAGAGAGAAGAGAGAGAGAGAGAAGAGAGAGAGAGAGAAAGAGACCTTGACAGATCGAGCACCAAGTGGTCGGCATGTTTACTGTTACTGGAGACAATGTCGCGGACAAGGTCGGCTAGCATGGAGCGCAGGATCTTGACAGCGGGTTCGACGGAGCAGCCACGGCCACCGTCCAGTTGAAGGGCGTCGTCCGCCCCCTCGGCCTCCAGGAGATGAGCTCGTTGCAGGAGGGCGCAGACCGAGAGAGCACCCACCTCCAGAAGGCTCTTCTCATCTAGGAGGAACAGGAAAGGCGTCCAACCTGAACATCCACGCAGTAATGCATCGAGAGATCGGGTCGGCACAGAAGGGAGGAAGCATCCTTCTGCAGGGGACTCCACTCGCACGACACTCGCATGTCTTCCACCTAAAGGAAGCCACTATATCTTAGTTCTCTCTAATCTCTCTCTCTCTATCCACCCTTGTCTCCAACCTGTTTTCCACCAAAGTCAGGTCGTGAAGAGGCAGAAGCCCAGAGAGCGTGTCCGGCTCTCTCCAGATTCCTGGCGAAGAAGACATCAAGACCGAAGGAAGCCGGGTCAGGCGGGATGTTGCCGATGGGAATGTGCAGGTAGCGAGCCCATTCCATGCAGTCCTGAGACGGAAGATCTCTTACACTAATCTCACTCTCACGTTTTTGTTTTCCAATTTGTAGATCGTAAAGAGAACATGGAAAGAGATCGCACCTGGAGGTAGATGAAGCTGTTGAAGAAGTGTTTCACCACTCGCTTCGCCATCGAACGACCGAAGTCAACGTTGCTGAGAAGGCCAGAGGGCTCTTCCTAGAACTTGGCAGGGTAAAAAGTGGGTGAGAGATGCGAGAGAGAGTCAGAGAGAGAGAGAGAGAGAGAGAGAGAGAGAGAGAGAGCGAGAGATAGAGAGCTGACCGGCACGTTGATAGGGACAACCGGAAGAATCGCCAGAGAACGGAGGGAGGATTTGCTCCTCTTATCACAAATGCAAGAGAGAAAGTGAATTCGAGTGGAGTCACTGACACGACGGCGGAGCCACTGAAGAAACAGGAGATAACGAAGAGAGGATGGAACAGACGAGAGAGAAGGGGACTTTATTTAAAAAAAAGAAAGGGGGATACTGCGATAACTAAGTAAGAAAGAAGTCCGACCTTCTCCAACTCCTTCTCTGCTTCGTCTGCCCGTCTGAAGTTACGTGAAGCGATGGGAATCTCAGGGCGAAGATCGGGAGGGTACTTCTCCTTGTCCCTGAATTTACACTATCTATGCACAAATAAAAGTATTCGCTAAATAGACAGACAGTTGGTCAAAGACAGTGCGGTAGGTGGTGGATAAGTTGGGCAGTTGCTGCTGAATTCCGACTGTCCAGAAGATGCCCTCCCCTCCAGCAGAATCGATTACTCCAATCATTTGTCGAGTGTCCTAATGTAAGCTTTTCAGCATCTTACATCAATAAATAAACAAAGAAATAAATTTATTTGCAAAAAAACCTGTGAATATTTGTAGTAGAAGATGGAGCTGATCTTCACGTCGGTCAGGTAATTGTGAACAGGAAGACGTGAAGCTTGCTCCACATCCGCAGAGCCGGCCTGAGAAAAGGTGAATTATTGCAGAACATGAAATAAAGTAAAAAGAAATAAGAAATATAAATGTGACTCACAATAATCTTGAACTGAGCAGCACAACCGAGAGTAGAAAGAAGTCGGAAAAGGGGCGGAGTCTCCGACTCGTACACTCCCTCCACTCCTTCAGTGCAAATCTCCATTCTGAGTCGGTCGATGCGCGAGTCCAGACGAGATTCGTCCACCGTGTACTCGTAAAGATAGAAAGCTTGGCGACCACGAGGGAGGACTCTGACAGAGCAATCCTTATCATATCCACTCTTCTCTTCATTCTCTTCACTTTCTCTATTCCGCTAACCTCCTAACACATTGCTTGAGTGCTTCATCCCCAGCCGCGACTCTGGGTGTCTTCTGATTGACGAGAAGAGTTCTGCGTGCCCTGGCAGAGACTCTCTGCAGTCTGCCCCTGGCCGTGAGCCACAGCCACCAAACTCCTTTCTCGCTCCCCTCTTCCACTGAGATGATCTGCAATATGGCCAAGAATACGCAGAACAATTTCACATTGCGATTATATTTTCGCATTCCACAGCCCAAGGTATAAGTTGTTATCCTAATATAAAGCCAAAACAACACCACTTTCTTCGCGAACAACCAAACCTGCCAATGATTGAGCGCAGCGGAGGCGAAAACAGACTGGCCGACCAAAGTCCTGCTGGAGGGTAGGAAAGAGGAAGAAGAAGACTGGAGGGGCATCCGGGCGGCGTCTCTCTTTCTCTGCGCTCTCTCACTCCTCCTCTTCCTCCAGATTGCCTTGAGACTGGCGATCCACGCAGTGACTCCCTCTATCTCCAAGTTGGCCACTCTCAGCCCACCTCCGTCTCTGGGCTGAGTACACCTCTCTTCCACTTCAACAATCTCTGCATTCTCATCATTCTCCTGCTCTCTCGCCATCCTCGATCTCTTTGCTCTTCCGTCCTCTTCTTCAATCATCTTCCGCTTCTCCGTTTTACTGATCACGTTGAAATGATCAGTCAGCTGAAAGTATATTTCTCTTCCTCTTATAATAATCCACCCTCCTCTCTAACCTTCGGCTGCAGAGCGGCATTCACTCGATTCCTGATCTTGTTGTCGAGCCAGTCCGGATTGGGAATGCGTGGCACGGGATTCGCAATGCCCTGGAGGGCGGCGGGAATTGTCACGATCTTCTGGATGCAGTTGCCAAGTCGCTCGATGTAATATGACCAGTCCAGCAACTAAACCAAATAAGTCGTTCATAGAGAAAAGAACTCGGACCCTAACTTATTGCGCATTAATCACTGTTGAATTTATCAGAATATCTTTAATGTCTCGTTAGATAAGCGTTTAATTATTTCTTACTGCGCTTCGCGAATTCTAAAACATTGCAAAATGCGCACACACGCCGCAAGTGGAGAAGGGGGGATAAAGGAGCAAAGGTTAAAAGAGGAAGAAAAGAAAGAAACATCTCGAATGTCGATGCTGTCCTGGTTGACTGAGGTGATCTTCGTCCATTTCCTGATGAAATGAGCAGTGACGGCTGGTTCGGAATGGAAGATGGCAATGGGAAGAGCCCTCTCAGTGACCGGGGCATCCAGTGGCTGCGAGCAGATCACGAAGTTGCACGCCAGACCCGCTTCCTACAATCACAATCCACAAAAGTACTTTCAAATTAGAAAAAAAAGTCATAAAAATATTCAGTAGACCTTGACAACATCATCTCCCAGAAATTCAGCCAGCCTCTTAGCAGTGGAAATTGATGTGCTCTTCTGACCGCCGTAATCTTCGAGTTTCCGACTCATCGATCGATTCTCTCCAATTAATTCAAAGAGCTCGGAATCGTTTAGATCGGTGCCACGAGAGAAGAGGAGATCGAGCCAGTAGTTCGCCTCCCGGGCAACACTCTCATAAGCCTGCAATGAAAGACTTAAGACAGCCTGTCTGTAAGGCTCGATCTGCACCCTGTACTAGGAAATTTTTGATTTTTAAAGTTGATGAAAACTTGATCGTTTGTACTATTTTACATGCTCTTTAAAAGGGTGAAATCGTGATTTCGAAAAAAAAATTTTCTTTCGAGATATTAGCGATTTAAAGTTAAATTTTCAATGTCCATAACTCAGTTATTTATTAAGATTTTTGAAATCTCTTTTTTGTGACTTATAGCTCTTTACATTATCTTTAAAAAAGGTCGTGGTGACGTTTCGTGAGAACAACTTTTAAGCAGCAAAAGTCGTAAAAATAGATTTAAAAATATGGTTTTTCTGGTTTTTCAGACCAAGCCACCCCCGCGGGGAGGGTAAGCTGTTCATAGAAAGAAAGCCCGTGAAATTTGCTACAATGTTAGGTAACTTTAAAAGAATTCTAGGATAACATATTTTTGGAATTTGCACTTAAGCACTTCTTTCACATCCTCTATCTCTCTCGTACTCTCCCTATCTCTCTCACTTGCAATCTCTCGATACCTCTCTCTTCCTACAAGTTTCTTGTGCTCCATATATCTTTTGCTGTCTTGTGTGTGGTGTGTGCTGGTAGTTTAAGAGTTGCGGTTCTCTTTCTTTTCTTTAGTTATTTTTCCATTTGACTGGGGGACCAGTTATGGTATTATGGGGGGGATGTTACGTGGCCGGGGAAGAGGAGCAGCCCCCTGGGGATGAAGCGGCTCCGAGCGCAGTCAGGGGGGGGGGGTGGAGACGGGAGCAGAAAAAGAGGCTAACAAGCTTCCCCGGCTGCGTGTCTCCTATCTCCCTCCCTCTTTATATTCCCTGTACCTTCTTATCGACTGTCGATCAGTAGTACCTCATGGTCAGTGGTAGATCAGGTATTGCAACACATTTGCAAGTTTCCAAAACATTTCAAAATATGAAATTGAGAGAGAGAGAGAGAGAGAGAGAGAGAGAGAGAGAGATAATGAATGGGGAGTAGAGAGGGTATGCATAGACTTCATTCTGCACTATGAAGAAATTTGCAGTTGGTGAAAACAGAATGAAAAATTGAAAGTTTGAGCAGAATTATGGTGCAATGAGATCAATAGTCATCAATTTCCGACTGAAAATATGTTTTTTGCCAGTTTCCAAAACATTGCAAAACTTTGCCCCGAGCGGGCATCGAACCCGGACCTCTTGGACGGTAGTTTAAAGGTTGAGTATAGTTGCTTAAGTGCAAATTCCAAAAATATGTTATCCTAGAATTCTTTTAAAGTTACCTAACATTGTAGCAAATTTCACGGGCTTTCTTTCTATGAACAGCTTACCCTCCCCGCGGGGGTGGCTTGGTCTGAAAAACCAGAAAAACCATATTTTTAAATCTATTTTTACGATTTTTGCTGCTTAAATCTCAAAAATCTTAATAAATAACTGAGTTATGGACATTGAAATTTTAACCTTAAATCGCTAATATCTCGAAAGAAAATTTTTTTTTTTCGAAATCACGATTTCAGCATTTTAATGAGCATGTCGAATAGTACAAACGATCAAGTTTTCATCAATTTTAAAAATCAAAAATTTCCTAGTACAGCAGTGTATTGCGCCCTGCTCGATCCTTACAGATAGGATGTCTTAATACAAATGGCCTGGATTCTCAGCTAGTTACCACTTTTCCTCACAATATATTCGCTTGGCCAAAGGTGTCAACGGTCTTTTGCTGCTTTGCACATTTCTTAGACGCTGTTCTCGTTGAATTTTTCTTCAATGTGGTGAACGGCTTCCCTCCTGATCTCTCTCGCTGTCCAACTCTCTCATTGATATGTTAATCATGCCGCAAACTGAATAGATACATCTAAATCGGCATAAGCGCTCTCGCTCTCTCCCTCTTCCACACACACACAGCCGAAAATAAAAAAAATATACACCAGGCAGTCTATCGCAAATGCGCTACAGTAAATTATTAGTCCACGCAAGCAGCTTAGTCGCAAAAGAAACCATGCTGCTGAGACCGAAAAAATAAATAAACAAGAGAAGGGGATTCCCCTTCTTTGTGGCCATGAATCGGATAACTCATTGTAGCAATGATACAGAATAAAGACCTCTTCAAGGGTTTTTCCTCTGAGAAAGGCCTTGAAGACTTGTGACTGGAACTGCTTGACAATGCTCAGCTCTCCGCGTCTCTTCAACTCGAATCCTTTCAATTCTGCTAAGGAACCGTTGAGGTTGAAGACGGCGTATCTTAATCAAATATTACAAGGGATGAGAGCTTCCAAGGACAGCTGCTGAAGATAACAACGTTCTGTCAAATAGGATAAAAAGAACAAGAAACCTCTTCTTGAGCTTTTTGCCCTCCTCCTTAGAAGCCGGGAGAATGATTGCTTGATATGGGCCGTCCACTTCAAAATAGATGGAATTCTCCTTCGAAACTGTGTAGGAGCCGTCAGGTTGGAGATTGTGATATTGTTCGTTGGTGAAGAGGCCTTGCACGGGTGCATTCAGCATGGCAGCCGGGTAAGAGAGCGTCACCTTAAATGTAGATATAGATCTCTCTTCCTCTCTACATCTTTCTCTCTCTCACTCTCTGTCTGACTCCAGTTCCCGGTCTTACTCTAGAAAGAAAAGAAGAACCACGAACCCTCTTCTTAGAACAATTCTGAAGATCGAATGTGACATTCTGTGGGAAGGAGGAGGGAAGGAGGCACCAGATGCCGTCGGTATCCAACTCGAGAGCCCTTCCTATCTGCTCGACCAGCTTACGAGCTTCAGTAATGATATTCGCTCCAGTGTGACAGACAATGCCAGCCATCTCCATTGAGAACCTTCAACAGGAATGAGAAAGTACGAGGCCAGGCAGATGGTAAGAAGAGAGAGAAGAGAAAGAAGCGAACCATCTGGATCCCTTGCGCATGACATATCCATAGAATGAGTTGAGAATGCACTTGTGAGCGAGTTGCAGACTCTCGAATAGGACGACCCTTCCCCTTGCACTTTTCAGCTCGGCCGCGTCGTCTGCCGCCAGCGAATCCATCGCAGCTTTGGCCTTCTTCAGCCTCTCCTTGTACTCGTATCTGAGGCAGTCAATCTCACGTCTCTGTTCTATTCTCCTCTGTCTATATAGCATCTCATCTCTCTTTCTCCCTCTATCTCATCACTTTCTCCCTCACACCCTCTTTTTTCCTCTCCTCTCTCTCACTTACCGCCGATCGCGAAAAGCAAGGACGGTGTTGACATAAAAAGCATTCTCCCGCTGGCAGACCGTCGACTCGCGCATTTCATTCTTCGTTAAATGAATCTTACCGTACACCTTTCTACAGTAATCTAAACCAGACTAGTGTGATTCCTCATTAGACGACGTTGAGTAGGAACCTTGAATGCGCTTCTTCTCCAACTTCTGCCGGTCTTCTTTCTTGAGAGTGTGGAAGGGCCGGGGTGGCTTGCCAAAGTTCTCGCCTTCTAATTGCTGCATTACTCGGTCGAACTCGGAACGAGAGCACGGCACTTCAAGAGGAGATTGTTGGTGCAAAAGAGAGTAAAAAAGGAAAATGCGTGTGAGAGAAAGAATCAAATAAAATGTCGAGTTAAAAACAAGTGTTGAAAATGGGTTTGTACAAAGTTCTCCTCTCCACTCCCAGGTCATCTTCCTCTTGCAGGTTGCCCCTGCCGTGTTGAATGAACACGCCATACAAGTCGACTCGTCCACGATTGCACTCGGCTCAAAAATTATCTACATTCTTAACATTTAAAATGAAATTACGTGCGATTACCGTATTTCTTAGAATAAAACTTCGGTGCTTCTATTTTTAAATATCCCCTCCCCTCCAGGGGTGCTACTATTCTCAATGCCTTCCTGGCATTGCTCCTTCGGAGAGCGATTGAAAACAGCGCTGCTATTGGAAAGGTGTTTCAATTATAACAGCATAGAATCTTGCCTGTAGTCGATTGGTGAGGATAATGTTAGGATACATGGCGCCGACATCCAAATGATAGATACGCGGCTTCTCAAGGCGGGCCGGATGAGCGAGGAGATCTTCCAGCTGAGAGCGAACATCGGCGATGGCCTCCTCCCAGTTAGAGACATTCGACCGATCCAGCCCCATCTCACGAACCAACTCTTTCTCCAGCGTCTCCTCCGCCTGAGAGGAACTGCACTCTTCACGAACAAATGACATCAAAAAAGAGAGAAAATTGAACTACAAATTCGTTCAAGTATATTTAGTTAAGGGTAAAATGACGATAAGTTTGTGTCATCGCGTATACAAAAACGACTGATTGCAGACATCCTTTGAAAATAATGTAGAACTACGAAACATGTAAATTTTAGAAAGCAAAATATCGTAAATAATAAGAGGAAGAGCGCAAAATACAGGAATAACGTACCTCATCGCGGAGCCTTGCAATGGCGGCGGGGACTAGACGAAAGCGAGTGGGTAGATCGGCACGGAAGAGTCCCGCCTCCAGTGCCTCCACGTGGCCACCCACGTAGGTCTCAGACTCGATCTGCAAGGGGAGAGGGTCATCGTCCACTCAACTCAGTTCATCTTACGAAGTGACCATTACAAGAGTTCAGCACCTTGAAACACAACATGACAAGAATAGGTGAACTGATAAAAATGAAACCTTATGCCCATCCTTGGTCCAGGAAGCTTCGTCCGCCCCAGTGAACTTATTCGGGAAGATGATGTTGCCATGAAAGGCTTCCACCATGAGAAGAGCCTCGCAAAGAGTTCCCGAACCTTTTCTTAGGACCTGGAAGATGATTGAAAAGATATAAAACAACAATAAAAATTTAAAAAAGGGGAAATAACATCATCTGCTGGCAACGGAATGATGGTACAGAGAGCGAAGATGAAGGGTTGCACGTATTTCATGTAGAGATAGTACGTCGCCACTGCATCTGATACCGAGTAGTTTGCTAGAGCCTAGAAGGAGAGGAGTGATAGATAGAAAGTAAGAGAGACAGAGAGAGAGAGAGAAGAGAGAAAAACAGTCGAGAGTTGTAAGATAAGAAATAAAGATAATGATAACTGAAACCTGTGGATTGTCCCTCGCCATCTGACACATCTCTTCCGGATCGACTTCCATAGGATCGTAGCGAAGCTTGGCCTTGGCAACGGCCTTCAGATTCTGACTCCCGACTGGCAGATAAGAATCTCTCTTCACCCATCTGGAAATGGAAGGAATAAGAAAAAAGCAGAAAAAAAACATCTATTCAGACTTGAAGGCATCCATGTGAATGCAGTTCCTGTTCTTGTATTCGTCATTCGAATTCTTCGCGAAGCCAATTTCCTTGTTCATGTCGAGGCCACGGATAGCTGCGCGGGCCTCCACGAAAGGCCTAGAGATAACTCCTTTCTTCTTCGCCACTTTAAAAGGAAAAAAACTTTCAAAGGATAACACGTGAAGTGAAACAGGTTTACCAGTCGAAGAAGTCTCCGTTGTACGTGACAATGACATGGGGCTGCACTTTCTGAATGTGACCAAAGAATCTTCGTATTAACGCGATTTCGTCTTCTTCGTTGAAGATAGTGAAGAATCCTTTGATGTCTTCGCGGGGCGAATATTCAAAGTTGTCGATGTCAGTGCTAACAATGGAACGGTTAATGATGAGGAATCCATGGCCGTCGATCTGAAAACTCCTCTCATTCGGCCTCCTTTAGTAAACGAAAGATTGAAATTGCAACTAACCATGTAAGAGATCATCATGATCTGATCAATGGCAGAGTCGGGGAACTTGAGAGGAAGTTTGGTGCATTCAATGTCGTAAGCGAGAACCACAGGCTCAAGGGGGTCGTCGACTCCCCGGGGATGGTTCTGGAGGGAGGGAGACCCAAGGCGGCCGCAGCCACTCACTTGATACCACTTGCCCACGAAGAGCTTCTCGTCGATTGCCACCCTCGTCTCCACGGCCACGTCGTACTCACTCAACAGCAATAACAGATAAAATGGCAACATCTCACAGTACATGTAAAGATGGCTAACCGGATGTCAACAAATTTGGAGAGAACATCGTCGGCCACAGCCTGATCAGACAGCCCACCGAGTTGCTTGGAGAGCAGAGTGGTGAACTCTGCGTCGTGCAGCAGGCGCGCCTTGTTCTTGCGAATCAGAGGCATCAAATCCCTCTTCAACTTCGCCTGCTCAACAGTCGACGGAGAAGTCAACTTGATGTATTTCCTCTTCAGTCCCGACAAGTGATTCTTCTGCAAAACGACAACATTAAAGGAGTTCCCAGCACACATGGAAACGAATAGCTAATAAACCAAATCAAGATCCTCCTTGTCCACATATTCGACACTGATGAATGGATACTTCTTCGAAAGATAGGAACCAGCTTGGAGTTCACTTTCATCCGAAACAGAGACATACAAATACGGACGAGCCGGGTATGTAATCTACAAGGATTATCAGGTTAATCAACTGTGATGACAAAAGATAGCTAACCTTGAATCGAGACCCGTTCTCTTGCAAAAAATAGAAGTCGACGGCAGAAATAATTTGCTTGGTCTGCTCATCGAGCATCTCAGCCTGCAATCAACGTAACGCAGGTAGTTTATATCATTTAGAAGAAAGATGAACTAACCGGAGCCATGTTAACCATCCATGCGTCGCGTTCTTGTGGAGATGTGTACACCTCATATCCATATTTGGCGTCGATTTCATTGTTCCATTTTATGGCATTTATTCGCTCCTCGAAGTTGTCACTGCTGCAAGTAGTATAAAATATATCATTCCTCTGAAAATATCGCGAACCTCTCAAGTTGAACTGGCGGGACTTCGTCGTCCATTGAGGATGACGTCTGAAAGTTAAATATTATAAATTTACAACATACATAAACTAGTTGTACGAGAAAGATATAATTTATGTGACGAGAACGAGTGAAGTTCCCCCCCGTGGTCAAGTTGTCTAACGACAATGGTACATCGAGATAGTACAGCTCTCTCGCGTACACAACGAAAACAGACGACATAACTTTACCATCGGCTTGCCCATAGAAAAAGACAGTCGCGAAATAGTACACGAAGAAGAAAGAAAGACGTCCCGTTCGGCTGTCTCGGAATCTCGCATGCGCGGCTCTATACACTCCCTCGCACACCCTGCTTCCGGCCGGTTTAATTACCCTAATATAGTTAATGGTAAACTAAACCGGATGCCCCGAGGGGTTTGAGCGGTACCAGAAAATAGCGTATTGTTCGTACTATTTCTACAGCATACTGGTTTAATCGACGTTTGTCGCTTCTTCGAAATATAATTTGTTGAAAACTTCGACATCACAATTTAAGAAAAAAATTCGTGTATATTAAACTTCTCCACTCATAATTATGCACTTAATGCCGATCGAGTACGATTTCGGAGGGGATAATTATCGAGCACGTGTATTTGGAGATACACTCTGGTTTCGTAACACTTTCCTGGAGTTTATTTTTTTTTCGACTTTTTTCAAACTCCGCCCGGCATAGGTGCAACTTTTACCGAGTGAGTCACCAACCGTGCAACTCACTCGGTTTAATTACCCAAGTTTGAGGTATTTTATTATTTTACCTGTAACTCTGCTCAGAGTTACCGTAGACACATGGTTTACAGCTCTAATTGGCCGCACAGATCAGTAGAACACAGCTTAAGTATTCATAATCACTTATTCTACGCTTTACATTTATTTAAATTTCATATTACAGCCAAAAATTGCGAAAGTTATCATATCGCTGAATCGTTCAAAATCCCCGTCATTCATATGCGAGCGACCTTGAGTAACCATTATTCAGCCTAGTTATTGTAATTCGCCGTTTGTGGCGAACTCGCCGATTACGGCGAATTTTCGCCGACCTCGGGGAATTTTCGCCGAGGTCGGGGAATTTTCGCCGAGGTCGGCGAATTAACTTCCCTAATTGACTTTATTGAAAATCTAGACGAATATTCGATTGGGGTTCAGCTGAAATTTAATGTGGTGTCCGCGCGTGGTCGCACCCCTATTTCCCGTTATTTTGACCACGCCCGAACAATATTTATAATATTCGACTTTATTCTCCGAAATTTTGAATTCCCTAATATAGTTAATGGTAAACTAAACCGGATGCTCCGAGGGGTTTGAGCGGTACCAGAAAATAGCGTATTGTTCGTACTATTTCTACAGCATACTGGTTTAATCGACGTTTGTCGCTTCTTCGAAATATAATTTGTTGAAAACTTCGACATCACAATTTAAGAAAAAAATTCGTGTATATTAAACTTCTCCACTCATAATTATGCACTTAATGCCGATCGAGTACGATTTCGGAGGGGATAATTATCGAGCACGTGTATTTGGAGATACACTCTGGTTTCGTAACACTTTCCTGGAGTTTATTTTTTTTTCGACTTTTTTCAAACTCCGCCCGGCATAGGTGCAACTTTTACCGAGTGAGTCACCAACCGTGCAACTCACTCGGTTTAATTACCCAAGTTTGAGGTATTTTATTATTTTACCTGTAACTCTGCTCAGAGTTACCGTAGACACATGGTTTACAGCTCTAATTGGCCGCACAGATCAGTAGAACACAGCTAAAGTATTCATAATCACTTATTCCCTCTTCTACGCTTTACATTTATTTAAATTTCATATTACAGCCAAAAATTGCGAAAGTTATCATATCGCTGAATCGTTCAAAATCCCCGTCATTCATATGCGAGCGACCTTGAGTAACCATTATTCAGCCTAGTTATTGTAATTCGCCGTTTGTGGCGAACTCGCCCATTACGGCGAATTTTCGCCGACCTCGGGGAATTTTCGCCGAGGTCGGCGAATTAACTTCCCTAATTGACTTTATTGAAAATCTAGACGAATATTCGATTGGGGTTCAGCTGAAATTTAATGTGGTGTCCGCGCGTGGTCGCACCCCTATTTCCCGTTATTTTGACCACGCCCGAACAATATTTATAATATTCGACTTTATTCTCCGAAATTTTGAATTCCCTAATTGACTTTATTGAAAATCTAGACGAATATTCGATTGGGGTTCAGCTGAAATTTAATGTGGTGTCCGCGCGTGGTCGCACCCCTATTTCCCGTTATTTTGACCACGCCCGAACAATATTTATAATATTCGACTTTATTCTCCGAAATTTTGAATTCCCTAATTGACTTTATTGAAAATCTAGACGAATATTCGATTGGGGTTCAGCTGAAATTTAATGTGGTGTCCGCGCGTGGTCGCACCCCTATTCCCGTTATTTTGACCACGCCCGAACAATATTTATAATATTCGACTTTATTCTCCGAAATTTTGAATTCCCTAATATAGTTAATGGTAAACTAAACCGGATGCCCCGAGGGGTTTGAGCGGTACCAGAAAATAGCGTATTGTTCGTACTATTTCTACAGCATACTGGTTTAATCGACGTTTGTCGCTTCTTCGAAATATAATTTGTTGAAAACTTCGACATCACAATTTAAGAAAAAAATTCGTGTATATTAAACTTCTCCACTCATAATTATGCACTTAATGCCGATCGAGTACGATTTCGGAGGGGATAATTATCGAGCACGTGTATTTGGAGATACACTCTGGTTTCGTAACACTTTCCTGGAGTTTATTTTTTTTTCGACTTTTTTCAAACTCCGCCCGGCATAGGTGCAACTTTTACCGAGTGAGTCACCAACCGTGCAACTCACTCGGTTTAATTACCCAAGTTTGAGGTATTTTATTATTTTACCTGTAACTCTGCTCAGAGTTACCGTAGACACATGGTTTACAGCTCTAATTGGCCGCACAGATCAGTAGAACACAGCTAAAGTATTCATAATCACTTATTCCCTCTTCTACGCTTTACATTTATTTAAATTTCATATTACAGCCAAAAATTGCGAAAGTTATCATATCGCTGAATCGTTCAAAATCCCCGTCATTCATATGCGAGCGACCTTGAGTAACCATTATTCAGCCTAGTTATTGTAATTCGCCGTTTGTGGCGAACTCGCCGATTACGGCGAATTTTCGCCGACCTCGGGGAATTTTCGCCGAGGTCGGGGAATTTTCGCCGAGGTCGGCGAAATTAACTTCCCAAGTTTGAGGTAGCCTCCAACGAACGAAGTAGCTATCGCGTCCGATCTGGCGAGTTAGGCAACCTCGAGCGGCGACACTAAGGGGTTCAAACCCACATGTGGTCAATGTTTTGCCAACATGATTTGCGCGTTTCATCAACATGATTCATCCGTTCATCCGTTCATCTCGTTCATCTGTTGTAAAGTTCATCTTTGTAGATTTCACCACGCAACATCTTATTGTAAAGTTCATCTTGGCTTAGAGTGCACCAAAATACGCAATTCTTGGCGCTTCACTATTTCAGAATTCTTACATTCTCTGTACGATGTATATCGTATTAAATGTGAACGAACTTTAACAAGCTGTTTATTGCACAGAGAGAAGCAACACCGGGACATGCTTTAATTAACAATTTTGAATTTGCTTAAAGCATTTTTAAGAAAAAAAAGGAACAAGTGCGGTTCGTAAAGCTCATTAGCGGAGGAGCTTACATTAGAGACCTTCAAGGCCAAAGGACAGCCGAAGCCACTCGCGATAGAGTGGCGTAAGAGAAGTCTTCAGGAGATCAGACAGCTGGAAGTCGCCCGGGGAGATGTGTGTGTGCCTTTCCACGACGCAGGCGAATCGAGCATGCGTCCATCTAATGTAAGCACATTCTGAACTCAGCTACACATCGTTGTCCTAGATTACCGGTTTCCAGTGCTTCGACGCATTCGACCATCCGGGTGCATGTACTCGTATGCTTCAAGGTGAACAACGACCAGATCGAGAGGACTTGAGGATGCTGTCCTCCTCTCCAACTGAGCGGCACACTCCGCACACTTCTTCACTGCACCGCTCGGGATTTCTAAAGAGAAAAAAGAATGACTGTGGGTAGCTTGGTTTTAGTAAAAAAAACAATTCAAACCTGAAGCGAGAGAAATAATGAGCGGATGGTCGTTGTGATGAATAAACATCTTGCCGGTTCTGGATCTTCCGTGCATAAAGTCATGAAGCGCCTTCGCAGACGGTAAAATGATACGATGCAACCGGATGGAAAGTGAGTGCTGCGAAGGTGGGCGTGAGTCAACCGTATCCTCATCAGGGAGTGGGAAGCTGGCTGCAACCTCTCCTTCATTCAGCACCGGAGATTGAAAATCTAAAGGAACTAGACAATGGTTTGGAATTTTATTGAAAACTATAAGAATGTCCTTACTGTACGACCGGCGCACGGCTCCGGTTGCCACCGCTGTGACTGTGCGCTTCGTGTTGGCTCCAGATCCAGCGCAGCCGCGCCGTCCTCTCGTGACTGGCTTAGCATAGTCGGAAGTCGTCGCAGTGGCACGGTGAAAATCCACTTCATCGAGGTTCTTGAGATGATCACATAATGACCGCGTCAGACTTCCGTCCTCGTCACTTCTGATGAGGACAGCGAACCTGAAAAGATAACGCGTGTCTCTATTTGAGAAAGAAAAAAGAGACTGACATGTGCACGCAAACGCGGGATGCAGTTATATTGCAGCAAGAATTGCCGTAACACTTGAGCAGGCCATCCGAGACAGCAACCATTTGGCTATAAATAAATTATACTAACTGGGTCACGCTGCTATTCAATTCTACTTATGGCTGCGGCCTTTCTTCATTAACAACCAGGTAGTTGCCAGACTTCATTTGAGAGACTTCCATCTCCTTCGCAGAACTCAGGATCTCCTTGACCTCCTTCTCTGATCTCCCTGGAGTTAAGAGGTAAAGCATCCAAAGTAGTTAATACAGTCTTAAAACTAACGACAGAACAATATGCGAGGAAGTTCGTCAACATGTGAGGGATGCTTCTTCGATTTCAATCCCATGCCAAAGGGTTTGAGCAGAGAAGAAAGTTCTTGTGGTCTATCCCGCTGCATAGTTGTGTACTAGAAAGCAAAAATACTAACTCTCATCTCTAATAACTAAATTATATCCCGAAAACCTGAATATGATTCATGAGGTTGCCTTGGGCAAGTCTTTTACTCCCTCCTCCATGAATTGCCGCTCTGAGAAGCTCCACGTGTACTGAATGAAGTTCACCAGCACGATTATATGAAGGCGAGTTAAAAACTAACTGTTGGTGTACTCCTTGAGATGCTCGATGAAGATGTGCAGAGGCTGTCGGTCGCCAACCTTTTCCCGCAGCCAGTGATTGTGTGTTTCAGCACTATTCGTAGTGCAAGGCAGAAGCCCCCAGCCAGTCATGATTCTGTTCCGGATTCCAAAGCGGGAGATAAATGAAGGAAGCTTCCCGTCCATTCTAAATAAATGATAACACAATTGCACGAACTTACTGCTCCCTTTAACTAACATTATTTCCTCTGGGAACGACTGTTTGAGTCGATTCCACTCCGATCGGCAGTGTGCTTCATCTGCGCAGTCCAATAGTCCTCTCGACTTCACTCTACTCACCATCTGTACCGATCCGAACAGCAGCTAAAATAAAATAATGATACTATATCGATATAAATCATGTTACAAACATCTCCCAGTTGCTCATCGGAGAAGAGGACGTAGATGCTCCGTTCTCCTTTGTGCGCAATTTCCTTGATGTAGTCACCTTCTCGATACATCTTCGTCAGCTGGTCGAAGTCGATGGCAGCTTTGCGAAACGACCGGTTTTATCGTGGACGAATTCCGAGTCAATTTTCATTGCCATGAATCTTTCATACTTTGCACGGGTGGCTGAACAATTAGCAGATACACAGCGCCCATTTTACCTGGCGCCCATAAAGTCAGATGTTGCAAACCTCCGTGCTGATTCCAAGGCCCAGCTGAGTCGTTTGCCAATGCGCGTACCGATTTATCATCGGTTATTTCAACAAGATAATGATACGCATCATTCTCCCCAGAAGGTGGTGGTAAGGAAGGGGAAGCATTGTTGATCAAATTCACATCGACTCTGAGAACGAACACATTCACATGAAAATTAATACGATTGTATTATGGGAAAGTCAAAATATTTACTTCTTTCCAAGACAACGAAGATACTTATTCCTGTTGAGGTCGTGACCTCTGTAGCAGATGTTTCCTTCAGCATCCTTCATGTAAGAAGAATCCAGAAACGGCGAACTGTCGTCTGCACTCACGTTTCTCGACTGATCAGCCAGAAAAAGGCTAAAATAATATCTTACCAATATATCTCACGAGGATATCTATTACCTCTCATCTAGGCCGTTTTCATCTACACCAAACAAATCATCGTTCCACCTTCCAAACTGCCTGAAAGCACTTATCGTCATGATAAATAGGAATTTCTGTCAGCAAACTAACCCTTCAACTGCTCTCGAAGGCGTTATAAATTCATCAAATGTCCGCTTTGCTCTGACTGGTGAAAAGAGACTATAGTCCTCTTCCATTATTCGGCAAGGAACTATAATAAACACAACTGAAGGGTTTTATTGCTCATTTAAGTACACACCAACACTTTAACACGCTTTAACAACACGAACATGCAAGCCAGTCACGTTTAAAGAATGAAAGAATTCTGAAATAGTGAAGCGCCAAGAATTGCGTATTTTGGTGCACTCTAAGGCAAGATGAACTTTACAATAAGATGTTGCGTGGTGAAATCTACAAAGATGAACTTTACAACAGATGAACGAGATGAACGGATGAACTTTACAAACTGCCCGCCAAACTCACCCAGCAACTTTCTTTTCGTGTAATTTTTTGAACCCACAGTATTCCGGTCAAAAAGGTCACTTTGGGTCCGTTGGGTCAACGTGCTCCAAACGCCTCCAAACTTGGCCAGCATGTTTCTTTTCGTGTATATTTACATAATAGCTACAGTATCCCGATCAAAAAGGTCAACTTAGTCACGTTATCAACTTAGTTCAAAACTTAGTTCCATCTTGTCAACTTAGTTCCATCTTGTTAAAATAACCGAAATTATCCAGAAAAATAGCTAAAAATCGTAGAAAAAATAGGTTTTTTTTTGTTAACTTAGTAGGTAAGCCAACTTGGTCAAATAAGTCAACTTAGTTACCTAGTTACCTTTATGAGTCAACTGTGGAAGTGTTTTTCCGAACTTTTTAGCATGGGCGAGAGAGAGGAGAGTGGCGAGAAAGTGCGAAATTTTCGCAAGATCGTTGCCCCTCTGCAGATTTTTCGCGTAACAGTCGCGAAATAGTGTTAGCAGAGAAAAAAAGAGCGTCACCGAGCCTGCGAGTAGCGAGAACGTAAACACGTCACCGAGTCTACGAGCTGTTTTAATTTGCTGTTGCGCCGCTGTGACTTACAGTACGAACAAAGTCGCGTCTGGAGCTACAGCAGTTCAAGTGACTACAGTACGAACAATATCGCGTCGGGAGCCACAGCAATTTATCTGACTTACAGTACGAACAATTTCGCGTCGGGAGCCACAGCAATTTATCTGACTACAGTACGAACAATTTCGTGTCGGGAGCCACAGCAGTTTCTTTTTGTGTTAATTTATATTACAGCTACAGTATACCGTTCAAAAGGGTCAACTGAGGTCAGCTGGGTCAAAATGATCCAAAAGGCTCCAAACTTGACCAGCATGTTTCTTTTAGTTTACATTTGCCTAATAGCTGCAGTATCCCGTTCAAAAGGGTCAACTTAGGTCCATTTGGTCAACTTGCTCCAAAAGCGTCCAAACTTGACCAGCATGTGTCTTTTCGCTTACATTTACATAATAACTACAATATACCGTTCAAAAGAGTCAACTGAGGTCAGCTGGGTCAAAATACTCCAAACTTGGCCAGCATGTTTCTTTTCGTGTATATTTACATAATAGCTACAGTATCCCGATCAAAAAGGTCAACTTAGTCACGTTATCAACTTAGTTCAAAACTTAGTTCCATCTTGTCAACTTAGTTCCATCTTGTTAAAATAACCGAAATTATCCAGAAAAATAGCAAAAAATCGTAGAAAAAATAGGTTTTTTTTTGTTAACTTAGTTAGGTAAGCCAACTTGGTCAAATAAGTCAACTTAGTTACCTAGTTACCTTTATGAGTCAACTGTGGAAGTGTTTTTCCGAACTTTTTAGCATGGGCGAGAGAGAGGAGAGTGGCGAGAAAGCGCGAAATTTTCGCAAGATCGTTGCCCCTCTGCAGATTTTTCGCGTAACAGTCGCGAAATAGTGTTAGCAGAGAAAAAAGAGCGTCACCGAGCCTGCGAGTAGCGAGAACGTAAACACGTCACCGAGTCTACGAGCTGTTTTAATTTGCTGTTGCGCCGCTGTGACTTACAGTACGAACAAAGTCGCGTCTGGAGCTACAGCAGTTCAAGTGACTACAGTACGAACAATATCGCGTCGGGAGCCACAGCAATTTATCTGACTACAGTACGAACAATTTCGTGTCGGGAGCCACAGCAGTTTCTTTTTGTGTTAATTTATATTACAGCTACAGTATACCGTTCAAAAGGGTCAACTGAGGTCAGCTGGGTCAAAATGATCCAAAAGGCTCCAAACTTGACGAGCATGTTTCTTTTAGTTTACATTTGCCTAATAGCTACAGTATCCCGTTCAAAAGGGTCAACTTAGGTCCATTTGGTCAACTTGCTCCAAAGCGTCCAAACTTGACCAGCATGTGTCTTTTCGCTTACATTTACATAATAACTACAATATACCGTTCAAAAGAGTCAACTGAGGTCAGCTGGGTCAAAATACTCCAAAATTGACCAGCATGTTTCTTTTCGTGTACATTTACATAATAACTACAGTATACCGTTCAAAAGAGTCAACTGAGATCAGCTGGGTCAAAATGCTCCAAAAGCCTCCAAACTTGACCAGCATATTTCTTTTCGTGTAGTTTTACATGAAATCTACAGTATATAAATTTCAACTTAGTTGACTAAGTCAACTTAGTTGGCTAAGTCAACTTAGTTGACTAAGTCAACTGTTAAGAATTTCGTGTTTTGAAAGCCATAAAAAATTTTCTAAAGAAGTTTTTTTTAAGCAAAAGTGAAGTGTTTTTAATAATCAGAAAAAGTTTAGCAAAGTTTAGCTTAGTCAACATTAGTCAACTTAGTTAACTAGTTGTAAAACATTTGGCTGCACCTATCTTCGCGCCAAAATATGCCCGTGAATTTATTAAATTCCATATACAGTAATATGCACCTAAAAAGACACCAGGACTACGTAGCCCGAGTGTCTGGCGCGGCAGTTGAGGGAGGAGAAGACAGCGATGGTGCGGGTGCTTGCTTCGTCGGCCGAGTTGGACGAGGCCATCCGCCGTGGCGGGACGGGCGGCGTGATTGTCATTGACTTCTACGCCGACTGGTGCGGCCCCTGCCGTGTCATCGCTCCCTTCTTCGAAGAACTCGCCGCTCGCTTCACAAGCGTTGTCTTCTTCAAGGTCAACGTTGACCACTCCAGAGGTGAGGTTCTTATTATTGATATCATCAAATGCAAGCAAGTTGGTCTTTTCAGTAGTCAGCTTCTCAATGGTTCTTCCTGCTGCTTTCTCAAAAATGGTATAAAGTCCTGATTTATTCCTACGGTTTGTGATTTCAGATTTGGCAACTCGCTACGGCATTCGTGCCATGCCAACTTTCATCGTTCTGAAGGCCGGGCAAGAAGTGGAGCGGATCATGGGAGGAGACCGCGCCAAACTGGAGCAGAGCGTCTCCCAGCATGCCGCTGCTGCCAATCCCAATGCGGCTTCTCTCGATGAACGCGCTTTCCTCGAGCAGTTCGCTCGTGCTTCTGACAGGGTTCGGCTGTACTCTTTCCTCTTCCGTTTCTCTGCCTCTCATTATCATCAATGAGGATCGTCTCCTTTCTACAGTATGCCAAGTATTACGATGATATGGTCTACCGTACTCTTGCGCGAAGTGTCATTCCCGTGGAAGTGATTGAAGAAGCAGAGAAGAAGGGCGCGACTCTCGAAGTGGCAGTCAAGTTGTTGTCGTGGTTCAAACAGAGCTTTTTCACTTGGACGGATGTCCCTGCTTGTCCAAATTGCCACTCAACTCCTTCACGCGAGAAGGGTCTCACGGTTTGGCTATTTACTCTCATTCACTTTTCATTCTTTCATCTTTACAAATTATGAATGAACAGCTTTTCAGATAAACATGAAATAATCCTTGTTTGGATGTAGGGAACAGCAACGAAAGAGGAATTGGAGGATGGCGCTGGCCGCGTTGAAGTCTACGAATGTTCGTGTGGACGAGAAATTCGCTTTCCAAGATACGAGAACCCGGTGAAGTTGCTGGAGACGAGGACGGGACGCTGTGGAGAGTGGGCGAATTGCTTCACTCTCTGCGCAGCTGCACTCGGTTTCGAGACCAGGTACAGACAACTTGTTTTAAGCTCTTTTTTATTTGTTAAAAAAGAACCCTGATTTAAAAAAAAGTTTGCTAGATACGTCCTGGACACGACGGACCACGTGTGGACTGAACTCCGCTTAGATGGCAGATGGATTCACTTCGATGCCTGCGAGGAGGTCTATGACAAGCCTCTTCTCTACGAAAAGGTCATTTCTCATTTCGTTATATTGGGGTGTTTTGAATGTTTTCCGTTGGCAGGGATGGGGAAAGAAGCTGAGTTACGTGGTAGCACTGGCGGCGGACCATGCAACGGATGTCACTTGGAGATATGTCATGGACTCGAAGGAGACAATGAAGAGAAGGACGAGAGTCAGGGAGTCGCTGCTCTCCTCTTTCATCCTCAAACTCAGCAGTCGACTGCTGAGAGCCAAGTTGGAGCGAGAGGGGAAGGCCGCCGAGATTGAGAAGCGGAAGAACGAGCTGAACATGCAGAGGTCAGCACATCAGGAAGAATTTGTTTATTGGATTCCTTCGAATGGTGCCAGAATTTGATTGTTCAGGGCTTCGTTAACCTTAACTCTAGAGGATATTCGGAACAAACGTTTTGTAGATGCAATGCACTTAAAATGCATTCAGATGTCGCGAGCTAATCGAGTTGATTAATCTGGGAGGAGGAAGAAAGGATGAAAATGAATACGGAGGAAGGAAGAGCGGAGACGATAAGTGGAAGAAGGAGAGAGGAGAGGATGGCGGAGGGGGAGAGGCAAGCCAGCCAACCACTCCATTCTCATTTCAGCCAAGTGAGGAGGACGCGGAAGGTGGTGTCTATTCCATCGAATACGATGTCGTCAAGGATGTGTATCGGGATGGCATGGAGGAGAAGAGAGGCTGGAAAAGTGGAGTCTTCACGGCAGAGAGGATTCAGAGGAAGGTGGAGACAGACTGGAAAATGGCATATTTGTGCCGCGAGGAAGGAAGTTCGGAGGCCGTCTTGATTTGGCACATCGATCTCAGCAAAGGACCCCTTCCTCACAAGGTCACCATTCACGTTACGGGTTTCCATAACACGGAAGGTGGCCAGGTCACTGCCACGGCCTGTCTCGGAGACGACTTCTGCCTTCTCCTTCGGGATGGAAAAACTGTCGAGGTTTCTTTTAAGCTATGATATTCGTAAGCTATTGTTTCATTTGCAGTTGTCGCCCCAAGACTTGGAAACCTCCCGCAGTGTCTCAGTGAAAGCTCTGTTCTCGGGTGGAAACGGGCCCAATGCTTTTCAACACTCTCAGATCTTTCGCTCTCCTTTGGATAGCGCGGAACCAGTCTTCAAAGTCAATGTGTATTACAAGTGAACTGTCAAATATTTATTTTTTTATTAAAGCAATCCGTTAACTTTTTTAAATGATATATACATAGTATAATAAATTATGGTTGAGAATATGTCGAGTTATTTATTGCCGGTGAAGACCTGTATCTTGTACTCGATGTAATTGATAATAGTTCAATGTTTCCTTGCTTCATCTCCTTTGCTTCTCCGTTAACGTTGTCTATAAGAACAGCCTTACACTTCGCATAAATATATCACTTGGCACGTCACTTGCTCGTTTACATTGAATTATTGAATTAAATGGATGAAAAGGAAAACAGACCGTGCTGCCAATGGCAATTCGCTTCTTGTCCTCCTCCGTGGTTGGATGTTCGACGTCGTTGCCCTTTAGTCGATTGCGTAGCAGCTTTTGCTTCATGAACTAAGAAAAGCTTTTGCTTTCATGAACTTTTGCTTCATCAATGGAATGCTGAGATATCAATGTTCTCTGAAGGGTTGGTAAAGAGATGAAGGCTGAACCTGCTGGACCAGTTCTTTTCTGCAGACGTTCTTGAAGTAGAGCGCCAAGTCGAGCCAAGTGCAATTGCGGTCATGAATCTCACACTCGGGGAAAACGAGAGTCAACTGCTTGATGTCCTCGATGTTCTTCTCCTTTAGTCCCTTATACGACACGATGAATGGTACCTGCATTGGTAGTCGCATGATTACTTTCCTCTCCCTAGGGTATGTACTTCACTCGTATACCTCAGTGATCTTAATGTACACGAAGAAGTTGTTGGAATGCGCGCGAATCCTCATCTTGTCGATGTCATCGACTGGAGCAGCGGGAGGGGCCGCCGCCTTCTTCTCTCCCGCTCTCACCACTGCCAGGCCACCCGCGAGGCGGCGGGACAAAGACAGACGCTAACAAATACATTCTCTCTTTCTGCCTCTCTCTCTCTCTCACTCACTCTCACTCTCTCTTCCTCTCTCTCTCTCTCTCTCTCTCTCTTTCTCGTCTTTCTTGCTAACCGGTTGCTTATCTCTATCAGAAAGACGTTGTTCATCATCAAAGTCAGCAGAGCTTTGATCTTCCACTCCTCGTCCAGGGAAGAAGAATCCCATCATCACTTTGAAGAAGGAATATGTAAGCTGAGCAACCATCGGAGCAATGTTCACCTGAATATCAATGACATCGTTTGACGTTGTGAATGAAGGAAGTAGATGGTACCATAGAGAGAAGAGAGAGAGACATAAAGAGCGAAAGAGAAAGAGAGAGAGAGAAAGAAAGAGAGAGAGAGAGAGAGAGAGAACAAGGAATGGGAGAATTGTACTTCGAAGTGTTCCTTGACATCGATGCCCCCTACAGGTGCGAGATGGCGGCAGATGACTCTGACGGCGGGGGAGTTCGAAGGGTATCTCTCATCACGGTGGATCGTGTCCTTGTGCGTCTCCGACTGCAAATTGGACATCCGGATTGAGCCGATCTCGAAGAGGTGCTCGCCGCTGTTCTCCACTCGCATGGTTCGTGTGTACCTGAACGAGGATAGTGAAGAGAGAGAGAGAGAGAGAGAGTGGGGGAGAATGAGAAGGGGCGAGAGGAAAGAGAGGGAGAGGGGGGGGGGGGGGGTGGAGAAATAGAAAGAGAGAAAAAGAGAGGGAGAGAAGAAGTACAAGATGATGAATATGATACAAGAAGCTGCGAATGTGTAGCTGAGCGATGCCGATCTGCCCGTCTGCCTCTGCCAGTTTCCACGTGCATTCCTCGAAGCAGACCTCGAACTTCCTGACGACTGCGGCTCCCTCTCCATCGCCCTCCACTCGCACGCTCTTAGCCAGCAGATTCTCCACGCAGCGCTGCTTGTACACACTCAACAACAGCGGATTCCTCTTTCCGCCACGCCATTACTTTCTAACAAGTTCGTTGCAAAACTAGAAGGACAGAGCTTGGATCTCTTAATGTGTTTTAACTGCCAATTAATTGAGCAACAAAAGGAAACGAGCCTGATAGTGATAGCAAGATGCTCAGCGAGGTCGAGTTGCTTGGCCTTGGACTCGTCCATCTCAGCAAGCAAAGCTTCGCATCTTCTTGTCGTTTCTTCTCCTTCGCCGTTTCCTCGAGAGCTTTCGACGTGAAAAAGTTGTCGTTCCAACGAACGAACGACGCAAACGATTTCACGTAGTTCAGCCTGAGAAGCATCGTCTTCATTTATTCTTCCCTTCTACTTCTATTTTTATTCATTTCACATCTCCCTTCAAATATTATCATCATCCACTGCGTATTTTTAACTGTAATAGGAGTAAGTAAACGATAAGAAAGGCAAAGAAACACGAATACGAATTGAGAATATAGTAGAGGGAGAATAAACCTGTTGATTCTCAATATTGTTGATCATTTCGGCCATGCTCAGCTGCCTGCACTCAAATGCCCTCCGACTTCTCTTCTCAGCCGCGGCCTTCATGCGCGGGTCCACGAAGAGAACGAGTTTGTTCACGACGTCAACGACCATCTCGTACTGGGCGGAACTGCTGCTGGCCTCCAGCATGTTGTGTTTCAGAGTCAGGCAATCCACTCCCAGCTCCTCCGCCATCTCATCGCTCTCTTCCGCTGGCACTGCCTGCGGGACAATAACACTCTTCTCCCTCATCATCCCTTTCCCTCGTTTCTCTCTCCCCCTTTTTCTTTCTCTCGCCTCTCTCCCTTCATTTCTCTATCTCCCTCTCTCCAACCTGCACATCAGGGTTGTCAATCTCCTCGGAGAAGGAGCACCAGTACATCTGGCATGAGCAGCGGGAGACGATTCTCTGTAGCTGGAGAGCCTCTCCATTGGCTGGCTTCATGGTGTGCACGAACCCGCCCACCGCGTCTCCGCTCTCTCCAAGCATCATTTGCACTGCGTCCACCGGGGAACACGAATCGGCAGAGAAGGACTTCTCCTCGATCACCGAAAACACAAGGCCATATTATTTATTATATTTACTTACCGTTAGGTTCGAGTATTCCATAAGAAAAGAAAGAAATATCAAACGCGCTTCCTTCACCATGCGCTTCCTTCATTTATCCACAATAATAACTCATTTTTACGCTCCTGCAGTTCTTCACCACCTCTGCCCAGTTGTTATTTTTGAAAAAAAAAACTTTTTTGCTCACCTCTCGTGGAAGCCATCGAGCATCTCGCATACTTGCTGGCGTTTGAGGAGTTGGAGCGAAGTACTGTTATATTACTTTGAAGTGGGATGAAGCAGTAGGGATCTATGGCAACACTTTCATACATTCAAAGGCCAAACCTGCATCCCGGAGACATGAGCAGACCACGTCTTCTTGCCGAGGAGTTGTGCCTTTCGCCAGACTCCCCGGTGGATCTTCTGAGAGAGTGTGGCACGAGAGGCAGTGAGGATTACAAAGTTGTTCCGCTCTCCACAAAGCATTAGCTGCGAGTTCAGAAGCTCCACTAAACAAGGAAAATGTGAAAATGTCATGGAGATGGTGGGATACTGTAGTGAAAGGGCGGAGCGAGATATGAAAAGGACAAACCATGCCAGCGGTGCTCGATCACATCATTGGCTGTTGCCTGTGTGACCCCTTGAAGTGATGCAGAAGGGAGAGCAGTACCTTGTTCGCAATGGGCAATCTAGGTCAGAAGCAAGGTTGCTATAAGAGAGAGAGAGAGAGAGAGAGAGAAGAAAGTGAGAGAGAGAGAGAAAGAGAGGGAGAGAGAGAGAGAGGGAGAGAGAGACTGAGACAGAGAGAGAAACACTACCTTCTTGGTGTCTGCCTCCATAATGAGTCTATCCAGCAATGTGTCAGCATGAGGATGCTGATCATCTTCCGCAGTGGCCTTCTCCTTCTCCCGAGCTAGGGCCTCTCGTGAGTGATGACCCGTCTGCTTCTTCTGTTTCTCTTCGTAGCCAGGCTAACAAGAACCCTCGTTCTATACTCTCATTTCTCTCTCTCTCTTCTCTCTCTCAATACCTGCAGAGTGGTTGCATGGAGTGCAAGAACAGATCTTAGTAGCTGCGCCCTTCTGGCCCCCTCTGCCATGAGCAGACACGCGTCTCTCTGCTCGGCCGTCCAACACGCCCTGAGTCCATGCACTGCGAGTTTCTTCGTTGGCCAATCAGCGGCCGCCCCGCCCCTTGACCGGTCCACGCCACTCGGCTCACTCGTGTGTACGAGGCGAGAGAACGAGAGAAGGGGCGGAGACTCATCGCTTGTAGCCCCGCCCACTCCACGTTCCTCTCCGAAGACGTGCACCTCGATTGCATACAATCTTTTTTCCTTCCCTCTCTTTTTTGGTCCCTGAATTCATCGTAAAATAAGACAACAAATATTACCTGCGTCCCGCCGAATGTCACTGAAATGTGTTCCATGCACCATTGGTAGACTTTCCGCCTGCGGATTCCCTGAAAAACAGAAGTCCTTCAGCTGTCCAAGCTAAGAATGAGAGAGAAAGGAATTGACATCTGAGTTGACTGGCGGAGAAACGGATTGGAGAAGAGAAGAAAGCAATTCCATTCTCTCGCATGTCAGTCGCAGGCCAGTGGGAGAGGAGTGAGACATCCAATACGAGATCACAAACTTGGGGAAGTCCACAGAAATGTGGACGTTCCTCCAAATTACCCATGTTATGCGAAGAATACAAAATAAATGTAGTTATAACACTTGCAAATTAAATACACTGACCTGAAATGCTTGCTGAGTTGTTTCTTCGGAGAACCAACGACTCCGAACCGACGGCCTCTCTTCACGTTTCGATTTGTCATTGTTATTGTCTTCTGTAGAGAATCAGCGCGCGAGTACAAACGAGAAAATAGAAAAGGCCTAAAATTACTGACGACAAGTTGTTCGATGCATCTAAGGGTGTTGGCATAGAGAAGCACATGAGGGGGACGGCCACCCTCTGATTGGACTGTCAGGGAGAGGACCACGCTCAGGGAGGAGGAACGGAACGAACGATAAGAATCATGGTCCTGAAATCGATACAGAGATTGGAAAGAGAGAGAGAGAGAGAGAGAGAGAGAGAGAGAGAAAGAAAGAGAGAGATAGGATCACTGACAGTTGCAGAATGTGGCAGCTTATGAGGAGCACACAGGAGCACGGAGTGGTGGTCAGAAGGAGATCCGGCGCTGTTCCACTTCAGTTGAATGCGGAGACGAAGATGGGGTAGCTCAAGGACACGGGAGTCATCGTAGGGAGAGGCTGTTCTCAGGAAGACATCCAAGCCAGAGCGGATACGGATCTCGCCTGAAGGAAGAAAGAATGGATGAGGTATCAAATGGAGAGAGCAGACCAAGCTGGAAATAAGAAAAGCATTCACCATCTTGCCATTCCAAACCCATCTCGCCCCAACACATCTCAACCCTCTCAGAAGTGTTGAAAGGGTCAAGGGAGGCCAGAATGTTCGTCACCACACGACGTCCCAACCAAAGGAAACGACCGTGGAACAGGAGTCTTGAAAGAAAATTTGGGTATATTGAGAAGGAGACAGAGAGAAACTGAAAGCGTAAGAGGAAAAGGAGAGATAGAGAGATACAAAGCAAGAGAGTGGGAGAGAGAGAGAACCTCATCTTATCCCAGAACGGGAGCAAAGGTGATGGATCACGAGAAGGTGAGCTAATGTTGTTCCAGCACAACGAGATCATAGTCAGGCAGGGCTCCCAGCATGGGCCGTAATTCGTACGAAGATCTTCACTTTCTGAACAAAAGAATAAGAAAAGACTCTTTTAATAAACAATATCTCACTATATTAGCTGACCACACTGAAGATCGAAGAAGAACTTAAGAGGAGCAATGTTGCGGAGTACGGTAGCGGCAGTCCAAGGGGGCGGAAGGGGTACACGGCACTCACGGAGACTGCGACCCGAATGAGAGAGACGCTCCGCCGCCACCAACTGGCCAAAGAGATGCACATCTCGTGCATCCAAGTAGGGCTGCGGGTAGTCTTTGAAGGACACCAGCCAGCCAGACAAGTCCAGTTGCATCTGACGACCCCACAGGGTAGAGAACTCCATCCCGTGGGGAAGGGTACTGTAATGGGCATCAGCTTCAGGCAGAAGAGATATGTACAATTAGAAGAGAGAAAGAGAGTAGAGAATTAAAAAAGAGAGATAGTAGAGATAAGTAATGAGAGAGAGAGAGAGAGAGAAACGTACGCGAGTGGATCCAGAGCAGCCATAAGCTGAAGGCAGGAAGCATCAGTTCGCATCGATTCATCGGCAAAGGCGCGAAGTTCAAATCTCTGCCATTCAGAGCGAAGAAGAGGAGTCTGAGAGTCGCCCAGCTGAGTGCGGCGACTCATGTAGATGGCACCGTTGCGCTCCAGGAGGGACTGGTACAACTCATCCATCTTGGTCTCTGAAGAGGGGAGAGTGAGAGAAAGGGAGACATAGAGAAAGAGAAAGAGAGAGAGAGAGAGAGAGAGAGAGAGAGAGAAAGAGAGAGAGAGAGAGGAAGAGGGAGAAAGAGAGAAGAAAAGTCTAACTGGAAAGGAGAGGGAGCCTCTTCGTGAGCTGCATAATTCTCTGTGCGAGCATCTGCCTTCTTCTCTCACACTCGAAGACTTCATCTTCGCCAAGTTCGTGATTTGTCTGAAGAGCTCGCTCGAATGGATCGTCTTCCATTTCAAGGATGGCTTCCTAAGAGGAATTCAAGTTAGGACAATACAAATAAAAGCCAATACAATATAAATATTCTAAAAACCTGAATGGCCACATGGAGATCTGCAGCAAGGAATGGATCAATCGGTCTCCCCGGCTTCTTCCCTCCAACCTCTCGCATCCACTTGATTGCTGTTATAAACTGAAATACAAGCACCATTAAGAAAACGAAGTGGAATAAAAAAAGGTTTAAATTACCTCATCGAAGACTTGAGCGAAATCGAATTGGAAGGGCAGTTGGAAGAGCATCTTCTCCGCTGTCCACGACCACAATTTGTTGGAGGAAGTTTGAAGGCCAGTAAAGACCGCGCGACACTTATCTTGCATGACATCTCGCAGAAGCCGGCTGATACGAATGTCCTGAATGAACTTCTGCTTTTTCACAAGCGCTAGTCCAGATTATGAGGACCGAATGTTATTACTTCAGAGAATTACTGCACATCTGAACCATACCTTCAAATGTGGCTTTGTACAAAAATTAATTAATTAATTAATTAAACAAAAATTTAATAAATATACAAATATGTTAAATAATAAATAAACAACCAAATAAAGATATTTAATATTTTTTCTGGGCCAAATGATGATCAATGATACAAAGCAAATAAGCACAAACAGTAGCAGAGAGAATGAGCGCGCCGTCCATGAAAGTGGAGAGAGAAGGAGAAATAATCGTAGCTTCTCGTAGAGGAGACAGCTCGACTTGGAGAACTGGCACGCGCCAGCTCATTCTTCAACAGGCGATCATTACTGTTGTTGTCTCTCTCTCTCTCTCTCAATCTCTCTCTCTCTCTCTCTCTCAATCTCCCTTGTTCTCCCTCCCATGGACTAACAAGTGATGATTGGGAAGTTCGAGATCAACTTGTACAGAATCATCAGCAAGCAGTGCAAGAGCCAGAGGACTAGGGGTAGAAGAAGTCGAGAGATCAGAGAATACCCGTAAGAAATGTCTGAAAATGCAGAATACCAAATCAGATATAAAAAAAAAAATTTCCGAGACAACTGACAGCTTAGTAACTGAGACCAGATGACGTATAAGTTTATGAACCGTTGGTGACCATGCGAGAAAAAGTGACCCAGGGAACTGAAGAAGTAGACGACTATTCGAGACCGAGATCTATAAAGTTCTTGCTTGAATGTCGCGTTTATTTGTATGGATGGAACTATATCTTGGGAAGCGAATTCCTACCTGTACTCTAGTGGCTGCGCCATGAAGTGCGAGTTTACGTGCTTCGAAGAGAATCTTCCTCCGTTGTGTCTGTCTCTTCTGCACTTCCGCCTCATTCCAGCATCTGCTCTCTCCGTCCTGGCCATCCCAGTAGCTCATTGCCATAGGAGAGACTGCCAAGATGTCTTCCATTGAGAAGCCTTCACTCCTCTCTCCTTCTGCTACTCCACTCACAATTCGGCACTCCATTAATGTCATCTAAATACGGTTGATATTTCTTTTAAACTTCCTGAACTCCATACCGTAGTTGATCTCTCAGTCAGAGTTGCTGCTCTGGTTAGGATGAGCTGAGAAGTGTGGAGGCAGACGAAAGACGTCTTGTGTACAAGTGCAACCGCAGAAAGATTCCGAATGGTAGCCTCGATGAAGAGAGGAGAATGGGGCGGAGCCTTCGAGGAAGTGGGCGGAGCCAACTTTACTCTGGAGAGGAGCCCAGCCAACTGCTCAATCAATCGCTCCTCCCACTCCACTTTCAAGTCGTCCACACCAATTTGCAAACGACTTGAACAGTCCGGGTCCCGCCACCACTGCAAGAGTACTGTATCATTCCGCTACGGAATTCGGAAATAACTGCTTGATATTTCCTTGTACAACATCCAAACAGAACTAGTAACAAACAACCTCAATAATAGCAGCTCCAACGAAGAGAGTTTCTCCCCAACGATGGAGAGAAAAGGACGATACTCCAATGCTTTCACTCTTCTTCTCGTGAGTGACAACCCGGAGGGAAAGGCAGTCCAGTTCAGCCTGCTCGTGAAAACAAGTTAATTGGCATGTAATTAGAAAGAACTCGCCAACCTTGAAAGCAGAGTTGAGAACAGAAAGATGAAGGAAGTCTCCACTCGCATTCCATTCGCATCCATTGACAGCAATGAGTCGACACGAGACACCGGACACTTTCAAACTGATGTCAGGGAGAAGAGGAGGGAAGGAAGGGAGGGGAGGGCCTGGACGGGGAGGGGCAGAGGGAGAGAAGAAGCGAGACAGTGAACGGAGATGAGTCTGCCAGCAAAGGGCGTCTTCCAGGGGAAGCACCACCCGAGTCCCGTCCACCAGCACTTCCAACACGCGTTCCGGCGCCAACTGAGAGCAGGCAGAGAGAGATGGAGAGAGAGGTGCATGTGAGGAGAGGAAGAGGGAAAGAGAGTGAGAGAGAGAGAGAGGGAGAGAATGAGAGAGAGGAAGAGGGACAGAGAGGGAGAGAGAGAAAGAGGGAGAGAGAGAGAGAAGAGGAAACTAACTTGAGCGGCAGCAGCGACAGAAGCACATCTGAAGAGTGACTGCTTGGCTTGTTCGCTGAGGTTGACTTCTGCGATGCTGACCTGGAGTTGCTCGCCCTCCTTCGCCACTTCACATCGCCCGCCACTCAAACTCACTGTACGGCTGAACATTTAATACTTTGACCAACATATTTTTAGTCGAAGAATTAATAAGAGATGAGATTCTTAAACTGACACGGCACTGTCAAAACGAGCAGAATAACGAAGGGTGAAAGCGCTAAGAAGAAGCTGTCCATTCAACCAAAGAAGAGGAGAGTTGGGAGGAGAAGCTGCAGGGGAAGCCTGAGAAGGCAAGCGACCCCTCTTCTCATCCCCAACTCCAGAGCCCATGCCAATTTCCAGAATCCCTGAACAGTTCACAGTGTATTTGAGTTAGTCAGTGTAAAACTCTGAATGAAATTAAAGAAACCGAGAGATAAATAAAAACATTTAAAAAAAAACTAACGATCAGAGATGGAGACCAGAGGATCTTGCAGGGTTAGTTGAGTAGAGAATGTGGAATTAGAAGAAGAATCGAGAGACATCGAGAACCCGAGAGAGACTTCAGCCAGGCAAGGAGGAGTCCCAGATATTCCGCTGCGTTGCAACACCTTCGCATGGCCAAGACTGCAGCTGGCTTCGGCCTGAGCAAAGAGGAAGTTGGAAAGAGAAAGAGAAAGAGAAATAGAAATAGAAATAGAAAGAGAAAGAGAAAGAGAAGACAAGTAACCTGCCAACTGCGTCTTCCCCTGAATGCCTCCAATCGGATGTCGTCGAGGGTGGCGTGGATCAGGCACGTCGGAATCGCCTCCAGCACCACCAGCTGCACGCTGTTCACGTGCACGGCGATGTACTCAACAATACTACCGTAATCTTTTGTCCTTTCATACCGTACCCTATTCTTTAGACAGTTCAAACCTGGATAAGTGACTTTAGACCAGAAGACAGGGAATTGGTGTTAGATGAAGAGGAATTCGATGACTTGCTGATGAGAAAGGAGAGAGAAGCGCTGCTCTCCACTCGAACATCGTGTACTGACAGGAGAAGGGGCTTGCTGAAATCAATATCTCATACCCTCACTCATCCCGAGGACCCGTCATATCGCCTGAGCAACAAAGTCTCACCTGAAGTGAGACGGGAAGAATGTGAATGTGACAGAATGGATTTGAAGAAAAGCCTTCTCCCCAAAGTCCACTTCCACTCCGTATAGCCGTAGCCAGCCAACCGATTTGATCCGTAAAGGGATTCCAGTGACTTGTCGGAGAAAGCCACTGAGCAGTGAGTGGCCCGTGTACCTGGAATGGAACTCATGAACTCTTGTCTCTCCCTCTCTGCTTCCTCCTAGGGTATTCCAACCTCTGCAGTAGCCATGCGGAAAGTATCACGACGAAAACAGATATTAGTAAGATCATTCCGCTAATGAAGCAGAGCAATCTATTCGGCCCTTTTCGATCGCATCACCCGCCAGCTTAGAATTTTTTTTAGGAAACGATATCCTGTAGCTTTTAGTGTCATCCTTTAAAATATGATGAGATGGATTCGTGTCACCATACAGTACTCCATGTGTTAAGGAACATCTCAGTCCAAGCTAAAACAGACTTTACCCGCGTTGCAAGGAAAATAGAACGCAGATAACACTGGAAACCATTGCATTTACAAAGAGTAAGAAGCAGTATAAAATCTTATATACATACAGTATTCTCAATGAAAGGAACAATGCAACAGCGAACATCAAGGGTAGGACACCAAGACTAGTTACACTTTTTCATTCCAATAAAAGGGTAAATCTTTGTGACGTAAAAGGGGAAAAAGCACCCTTCCGATCCTTCTTTTCGTTGCAGCATCACTCTCGCAATACCTAATGGAAAAATTGATTAGTTTAAAAAAAATGCATTAACAAAATAATTGACACATCTAATGGTAAGGCAAACGAGAAGATATGGCATCACTAAACATATCAACCGTAATGGAAGGACTTGAGTCGGTGAAAGTAAGTGCATGGCCAATAAAAGCATTCCAAGTTGTAAAGCAAAGGGAGAATTAGAGTGGAATGTTAAGTGAAGAACTATCGCAAGGTAAAGAAGATGAAAGGCTGATGAGTGGAAATTGAAAAATACCCAGATCGAGGACACTAAAAGAACGGAACTTTTCTAGTTGTGCTGAGGGTTGGGGGGAGAGGGGGACTGGGGGCATGAGAGTCTTCTGGGAAGAGAAAGATGAAGAGAACTACCACACCGCAGCCAGCGAGGACTGCCAGGAGCCGTGCTGGCCGGCCAGAGACTCCCGAGTGAGAGGGCAGCTCGTGGGGGAGGGCCTCCATTGTTGTGATGAAGAGGAAGGTGCCGCAGGCGATGCCTTGGAGGGTCGCGGACACCAGAGTCCCTGTCCTCCCTCCAAGTGCACTCATGATCCACAGGCCTGCCAGTCCGCCTATTAGAACCTGCAAAACGAATTCACTAGGACTACTTTTACTATGAATTTTCAAAGTAAAAATTATTTTTAAAACAAAATTTAAGCTTAAGCGAAATGTTATATAACAACTTGTAGAACTATAATTGAGCGTAATATAGAGGGAGGGCGAGAAAGAGAACCTGAATAGAGAAGATGATGGCACAGGCCGCGACCACGAGCGGCCTGAGTTGTGCAGCGACAAGACGAATGCCAAGAGACAACCCAATCAGACTCTTGTGCAGCAAAAGAGCGGCGAACACCTGGCTCATTCTTCATCTCTTTACCACTCCACGAATCAGCAAACACTCGTTGGCCGAGGCCTTATATCCTCGCAATAGAAGTCGGCAAAGCCAACCTGTAGAAGCTTGGCGGCGTCCGGGATGACAGCAAGGGAAAGCCCTTCGAAGAGAGCGTGCAGAGACAGCGAAGCGACTAGCAAGATTGCTGGCAGAGCAGCTGGAGGAGAGGGGGCTTCAGGGGGAAGACTGGAGGGATCCCCGTGAGCCTCTTCATCTCTATCTTCATGGGAGTGGCCGTGCAGGGAGTACCCGGCTGACAGAGCTCGCCTCTCTTGCAGAAGGAGAGCGAACTGAAAATAACTTTGTTCTTCATATGGATTCTAACGAGAATCATTGATGAAATGCCAACCGTGAAAAAAGAAACCTGCTCAAGGGCCAGAACCATGAGAAATCCGAGTCCAATGGTTGCTTGTGGCAGAGGGAAGTCCACAGCAAGCTCGGCCTTCTCGAATGATTCGGTGACATCGGGGAGGAGGTCGAGAAGGCAGGCGGAGAGGAAGACTCCCGCACCCATACAGGAGAGCAGACTGAGCAGGCGGCTGTTCGGAGAGAGACGCTGTTGCATCAGCGAGGAGGACTGAAAGACATTCCTCTCAGCCTCACACAGCATACGTAAAATACAGCCGTTAGAGTTGAAGCCTTTCTTCCTATTGCAATAGGAGAAAAATTGGCTTACCAGAATTAACTTTTCTCTCCAATACTTTAATAACTATGTTTCAGGGTTTAAAGAATCTAAAATTTAATCACGGAAATAGAAGCAGAATATTCTTCAAGGACTCCACCACAATATAATCGAAATAATCAGCACTCATAGTTGCTCTTTTGGAAAAAAACCAGAGCAGGACACGAACCATAACTGCAAAGAAAGTAATTGCGAAGAGGACGAGAAGAAGTAGAGCCCGGAGAGAGTCGCGGTGGCCGTCATTGCGACCGTCGCCTTCTTCACGACGCAGCAGAGCGAAATGAACTTCTGCCAGAGTCGGCAGGACGCCCACTCGAGTCATCTCACTGCCTCACCACATTCATTTTCTTCTCTTTCTCCATTCCTCTCTTCTCCGTTACACCGCTTATCATAAGCCTGCCACGAATAGATAGCTGCGACGAGAGATTACGTGATATCGGTACACAATTTCAAATCGTAGAATTTTAAGTTCATTCGTCACAAAAATAAGAAAGTACAATGGAAGTGAGAGTAGAGCATAAGTAAGCGAATAAAATAGGGGGTTATCTCCGGTGAGTTGAAATGTAGAGAACATTGTTGCCGCGGAGGAAGGCGTCTCCGTATTTTGCCTGAAAATGTCCTCAGTTATCTATATTTCGGTGCATCATGTCGTTCAATAGTACATGGAATGTTTGAACATTTCCCGAGCCGTATTGTAACTGTAGGAAAATTGAAATAAACCTGAAGCTGGCCGTCGACGTACTCTTCCGTCTGCTCGAGGGCAATGTTCATGAACCCATCAAGACAAGAGAGAACTCCACGGTAGTCCACTCCCGAGTTCAACTTTACAACAACTGGCTTGCCAATCATTTGGCGGAGGAACTCGGACGGATTCAGTCTCTTCGTCGTCATTCTAAAAGGAGATTATCCTACTCATCGACAAAGACCTCTACAGAAGCAAAAACAGAATCGTAGGATTCTCTCCCATTTATCTGTCAGTAGTTTGCGTTGCCAACGCAGAAGTCCCGAACGTACTGAGTCAATCTCCGAGTCCTTTACGAGGTCCTCAAACTTTATCGCTGTCACAAGCAATGCACATAGCCATATATCAAGGATATCGAATTCCACATAATGTACAAGAAGGAGTATCGAGTGATTAAGGTACATACACACTGAGCTTTGTCAATTATGAAATCTCTTCAGATTCAGAGTACAAATAGAATATGTGTCCCGTGTGAAACCGCTTAGTTCTGCCCGTTTCCAGAGTCCTCCTCGTCCTCGTCGTCTTCGCATTCGCTGTCGTTGTAGTAGTTGTCATCTACGACCAAGACAGGCAACTTTAAAGGGTCGTTCAAACATAATATGGCAACTGCTAGATTCTCGTATGACTACAATAACCTTATTTATCATTCAAGTATTTTGTGGAAAGCAAGGAAAATATACAAACCGGATAAGCATGTCTTCACAGCTAGATAAATAAAGCTAGAAGAATATTAACAAAACAAATGCTACCGTAGTCGATGCAGTCGAAGTCGTCCTGGTCCACGGGCTTCTCCTTGATACAGTACTCATCAATTGTTTCCGGGACAACGACCCCATCGTGTTTTGCTTCTACCTTCGATAACTCCACTTGTTGTCTGCAAGAGACATCATGAAACAACAATGAAAGACATTCGCATTAAAACCGGTTTCACATGTGGCCTGGAAGTCATTTCCGCCGAAAAAAAGGGAGTCCGACCTGACGATATTTTCATATTGGCTATCGGCTCCTTCTTTCCATCTCCTGTACATGACGGAGGCGTCGACATTGGCAGGGGAAGAAGTGTTCGGCTCGTTCAGCAGCGAGATCACGGACAGCAAAATTGTCCTAGATAATTGTGGATTAACATCCAAACCAAGCGAGTCGTGTCACCAACTCACCGAACATTCTGGGTGGGATTCCACCTCTCACAAGGAAGCTCTCCGCTTTGTGGATCATCGACGGGAGGGTGGAGGATGCTGATGCAAAGGTCGCCGTTCTACAAATACAAATGTACTCGTACTCATGAAAAGGAAGGTACTAAGAGGGACTAATCAATTAAACACCACAAACTTCATAGACGTTCGGGTGCCAGACTTTCGTGATGAACTTGACACTTGGCGGTGAGTACGGATAGTTGGCAGGAAACCGGATGGTGGCCTTGAAGTAGCCGCCCTGGCAAAGAAAAGACACTTCTCACCACGCAGCATCAGATCGACGCGAGAACTACCTGGTACAGCGTCTGGGGAGGGCCGTAAATGCCGACGTTCCACACAAAAAGATTGTCTTCGCTGGCCTCGATGACAAACCCCTCCATTGGTTTCGACTGCAAACTCCGCAGTTCCATCGACAACGCCCGCACCGCTCCCGATGAAGACGCCATTCTACTTCTTTTCTCGAGAAAAAAAGCTACCCTTCAACTCACACAACGAACGTCAGAGAAGAAAATAAACTCTCGAAACCAGAATGGCCTGTGTTACTAGCACGCGACACGAACAACTTTTACAGTAATCCGAAATTTCAATTTTTCGTAAATAGCGATGAGAACGAGCAGGGACACTATAAATAATAGAAATTCTCGAAAGGTTTCATCGGAAGCAGGACCTGTATTTATTTGCGAAGGGTTTGCCAACGGAAGAGAGGTTCGCTGATGCAAAAATACGACAATCGTTTTTTCTGCGAGGTTCGTTTTCCTCATCTTATTTTGTCGTTGTCAATCATTTTCGATCGCAATTTGCCACGCCTGAACGTGCGGCAAATGGTGGTCCGAAAATACTGGCTATTTGTACATTTGTCCCGTTTCGCAAGCTGTGAAATCAGATTTTCTCGAAATGTTAATACTTTTACATTGCTGAAAGAAACTATTAGCATTTCGTTAGGCACGGGAAATCTAAAAACATTGCTCTGTTCATCGTGTTCCAAGCACTATCATATGCGAGAGTGTTAAAAGAACAATGCTTATAAAAAGGATGGGGTTTGGCAGTGAGAGTATAATTAAAACCCCTATCAGTTTCCCCCGCCAATTGCTGAAAAGCAAACTAAAGGAGTAATGATTAGCCGGCTTGAATGGAGTCCACTGAGCTGAAGTGATGATGTTGGCCTCCAAACTCGACTCCATAACTAGAGCGCTCTTCAAGCAAATTGTCGAAGAAAAAGGGGTAAGTTTCAGCGATATGTAAGGTCGCATATTTTGAATAATTGTGCCAATTTTAGCCGTGTTTTATAGTCTTTTGGGGATTCAAGTAAATGGTAAGGATTTTGCAATTTCATTTTACCCCTAAATTTATAGGTAATAGGGCGGACATCTTCGGACTAGACATACTTTGATGCATTCAGGCTGAGCGACACATTTTCTTTTGCCCGAAATGCGAGAAAAGGATGGAACCCCTCCTGCTGGGCGTCGATGAGAAGGGCTTCGAGGAAGTGTGGTGGACATGCAGCCAATTGAAGAATAAGGTACTTTATCTTTCATTTTATTTCCTTTATGGCAAGCCGATAATAGCGCAAATTACTTGATATGTGTTATAATGTGCTTGGATTTCTTCGCAGAAATGTGACTTCCCGCTGAATCTACCAAGCGAAGCCTTCTGGGTACGACGTAGCAAAGCGGACCGAGAGAAGGGCTTTGTGCCCCCGCCGAACCTTCATCTCCTGCCGGCTCGCTTCCACTCTCTGTATCCAAGTCTCTTCAAGGGCTCCCGTTCTCTCACCGCATCCGCCGTCTCTTCTCGCCACACGAGTAGAGAAGATTCCTTCGACTCTATAGTCTCCAATTTCTCCTCTGCTTCCTCCACTGATGTTGAAGAGCGAAATCGGTTCGGAAATTCATTTGTAACTTCTGATGGCAACTTTAATATGAAATACGAAAAACTTAACACCGTTGAGAAGAATTTCAAAGTTGAAGATGTCTGAGGCCTGCAATAGAATTTTCTTGTAGATCCTTGTCTGTTTGAATGGCGTTAATTGTAGAATGGAAGTCCGGCGTAGAATCGAGAAAATGCCGAAGCCGCGTCTGGCCGAGTCGAGGATGGCCTTGCCTGACGAAGTGATCGACGGAGCTGTCGATGCTTCCTGCTCGTATGGCGACCAGCATTATGCACACGTTAGTTCTCTATTTCTTCTTCTAATTCTCTTGAATATCTATTATTGGTTATTAAAGAATATCTCCAGAAAGGTTAATATCCAATAGATGTTGCTTACAGAAGTTGTTGTCCGCTCGTTATGACCGAGTAAACAAGGCTCAGCTGCTTTCTTCACGATTCACTCTGGCTGGTTCATCCTCGGAACCTCTTTCACATGCAGAGGTTTCCTATCTTTCTCATTTGATATTCTTTGTTGTATCATGGTGACTTCATACTCATCATCTTTTCGTTTAGGTCCATGATGTTCTCAACAGTAGGAAGTCGCAGGAAGGGTTGAAGCGCAGGCCAGGCGAAGATAACCAAGAAAACCGGAACTCTTCGCGCTCTTCTCGGAAACGACGAAATTCACTTGCATTGGAAGATGACAACCAGGTATGAAACGAAAACTTACGTTTTTGTTCACTGTTTTCGATATGACGATCGGGACAAGGTTATTTGACGTCGTTTTTGTATGAATGTTTTACTTGCAGGAGATAAATCCGGAAGAACTGAATCAAGTGGAAGCTCTTGTGAGGGAGAAGCTGCTCAAGCTGAAGGCACTGAGCAAGAAGCGCAAGACGGAGCGGGAGCAGAGGGAAAGAGCGGCTGAGTTGGCTCCTGTGGTGGCCGAGTCCGAGTCCGTGACTGATCACATCCCTCTCCCCCATATGGAAACTGCCTTCTCCGATCTCATGCCAGACTCCTTTGCGGACTCTTTCGATGATGTCAGTGAATTCGATTTCGCTCTTGGCGATGACCATTTCTTCTCCCCTCACTTCGTGTGATTCTTAAGCAGCTCTCATCTATTCCATCTTTGATAGTTTTATGTTCTATAATTACATATTATTAATGATTCTTAATGGCTGTATCTCGTTTTGACTTCATTACGTTATCTCTTTTCTAATGTTTTATTTTCACGTGTTGGCAATGCCGAGAATAGTTTTCATTTTATCCTTCTCAAAAGTATTTTAACTCTTTTCTAGTCTCTACTTCAATTTCTAGAGCTGTGCACCGTAACTTTATCAGTTTTATTAAAATGAAGTTGAGCATTCTTCCTTTAATAGAACTCTCCACCGAATATGAGTAAGCATTTAAGAAAGATGACTATGTTATCTGGTTCTCTAACCCTAGAACTCTCTTTTTCTTCGCTCTAGAAAGAGCAAGCAAGAGAAGGAGAGTGTAAAAGAGTCAGAGAACACAATAAGGTTTAATCAAATTCGCGCGAAATCGGTGGAGGAGTCATTAATGCTCCATGATGGTGATTACGAATTTTCTTTGCTTGTTGTCTAGCTGTATTGTCGAGTGAGCCAAATATAAAAGATTTGTGCATGAGTGCTGGCGGAGGATCCATTGTGAAGCGGTGAAATGCCGGTTTCTTATCTATCAGTCAACAATTTTCAACAGGCGAAATAAGCATTTGTGGAAAGGCCACTGTGAAAGAGGTGATTAAAAAGAGATCCTTGTTAACAAAGTGTTTGAGATGGCAGATGGTGGCCATCGCCAGGATCTGCCTCCGGAGGGAGGCTACCGCAAGTTCAATTTCCACCGAACATTCCCCAAGATGGTGTGGCGACGTAAGTTCCGGAGAGAAAGGCTTACGAAGGAGTTGACAACTGAGTGAATGTTCAGCTGGAGTCGTCGTCGCCGCTGTCTTCGGGGCTACGGCTTACGGATCATTTACCGCCATCGAGAAGAAGAAAGTGCGCGTGTCAGTGCGGATGAGTGAGACTTTGAACCAAGTGGTACAGAATGTTTTTCAGTAAGCAGTAAGATACTGGTCATCTCTCATTCCCATTCACTCTTTAATCACCTAAAGTCCAACTGTCACTTCATCGTCTAGGAAAACTCCATTAAGTATACAAGAGAAGTGAGTTTTCATTCCAGAACGGAGAAATTCGAAGACGTTGATTTGAACAACGCGATGGAGCCTTTCCTGCTAGTCGAGCGGGATCGTGAATGGCTGAGACTGCTCAAGAAGAACCGCGATCTCGAAGAGAAGGTAAGAGTATCCTTTTCTGTCATTTAAAGGCGTCTTTTCAAAGGCCCTCATTTATTTTTGTTGCCTTTTTCTTGCATCTAGCAGCCACCGCTTGTAGATCATGGCGGACGTTCCTGGCTGGAAGGTCGGCACCTGGTACGGCGAGCCAGTGTTCCTAACCCTCGGCGACAAGTGGTGGGACCCCGACTTCCGAGAGGTCTTCGCCCACTCGGACAGGCACACTTACTACCGAGAGCACCTCTGGCGCCACCACTCCGAGTACGCCGGCCCCAAGTTCTATGACAAGTGGATCCCCGAGTCCATCTCCAAGTACATCTGGTAGTTCTGCTCAATGCACCCGGCATAGGATGTATATCATGTCGTTTATTAGTATGACATGAAATAACACAGGCTTGTGCTGACTCGTCTTTTCGTTGGGAGAAATATACAGATGAACAAGAAGGAACGATAGGGAGGGATGCCTAATTCTTCTTCATCTGAACGGAGTACCCGCCTTGTCCGTTGGGAGTCATCTCGAAGCTGTCGGTGGACATTCCGAAAGGCTTGAGGCACCAGTCACCGAGGTTCTTTAGCTTGCCAATCATCTCGGCCTTCATTGCTTCGTTCTTCGCGTCAACTCTTGGTTGCAGCTGCAAGGGAGGGGTTCTCTCCATGATCAGTTATCCTCTCTCCTGACCTGCTGGATGTGCCTGGCATAGTTGTTCCTGTCCGGGAACTGCTTGGCGAGTTCCTCGTAGTCCTTGAGTGCCTCGTGTAGTTTGTCTTCGATGTGTGAGAGGGCGAATGCGCGTCTCTCGAGTGGCTTCTCGTTCTTGGCTCCCGCCGCGATTGCTGCGCTGCTCGAGTCAACCGCCGCCGTCCAGCTGCCAATGCACACTTGTCACATCAAGGAAGATGGATCTACTTATATCACTGACTCCTCCAGTTTGATGGAAGCAGCCGCGGAGTTGACAAGGAGAACCGCAGCCAGCTCATCCCCTTCTTGGCAGAGCCGGATGCCCTGGCTGTAGACATCTCTGGCGGCTGCCCATTCTCCTCTGGCGAAGAGGGCATTCCCCTCCACCCTCGCTTCCTCAGACGAGGTCACTCCTCCGGGCTGTTCCTCAGGGAGAGGCATCTCCTCTGTCTCATCCTTCTCTGGCGAGGCTTCTGATCCTGCTCGAGCCTGTTGGGGCTCCGGCTGCTCCGACTTTGCTGATTCCATCTGCAGACTTCCACATCTGACCATCACTCACCAAACAGTCACACAGTAGGAAATTCGACTTAACAACGAGTTTCTAAATCCATTTTCAAAAGTCTTGAATAATTTTATTTCATCTCACTCGGAGCAAAAGAAAGGATAGCACTAGCAAAGAGCAAAGAACTGCGGATCGAGCAGGTTCACAACGATAACAATGTGTTCAACAAAGACTAGCAAAGTGAGGTAGACTAAGGAGTGGGTGGAGGGGTCGGAAGAGGGTCAGAAAAGGAAGAGGGGAAGATGATCGGAATGATCTGGTGGTAGTGGTCGACGAAGTGGAACGTCACCGACTCCTTCACTTCGGCCGGCAGCTTTTCCACATCGCTCTTGTTCGTTAATGGCAATATCACAGTAGATGCTCCCACTCGCCGGGCCTCAACATTACACCGAATATTCTCTCCCTCCTCTCTCTTCTTTTCTCCCTTCCACTTGTCACTAGAAAGAAGAAACTGACAGCGATGATTTTCTCCCTGATTCCGCCGACGGGCAGAACCTTGCCAGTGAGTGAGATCTCTCCAGTCATGGCGACATTCGGAATGAGTGGAGTGTTGGTGGCGAGGGAGAGAAGAGAAGAGACAAGAGTGACTCCCGCGGACGGGCCGTCCTTGGGGGTGGCACCCTCGGGCACGTGGATGTGCACGAGGTGGCGGGAGAAGTACGACGCATCCGCCGGCCGCAGCCGCGCCAGTTCATTCGTTGCCACGGTCGCAGCAATCGATGTGCTCTCCTTCATCACGTCGCCCATGTTACCCGTCACCTGCAATGATTCCAATCCTTCTCTTTCTCTTTCTATCGCCTTCCTTTTAGATCTCGAAAAGAAGCTCAAACTACTCTACCAGTGTCTGTTATTATACTGAATGCACTGATTTGTGTTATTACGTCAAGCAGTTATCGATTAGTCCAAGAGCAAAACCATCATTGCAAAACCACTCCATAAAGTGATAAATAGTGAAAGAGTACCTTGACTCCAGCTTCGCTCTCCTTGGTGGATGCCCTCGTGACACTCTCCACATAGAGAGCAGAGCCTCCCATGGCAGTCCAAGCCAGTCCCATCACAACACCGGCCGGGGTGTCATCGTAGAGTCGGTCGGATGGGAATCTCTCCTTCCCCACGAACTCCTCCAGATTCGTCGTCCCCACAACAATCTTCTCCGTCTTCGCCGCTTCTTCTCCGTTGGCCGATGCAATGGAATACGCTGCTTTGCGGAAGATCTCAAAAAAAACTAATTACTCCTGTTTTAACCAATAATTTGGAAAGATCAATTAAAAAACGGAATTAGGAAGTAAATTTGATTAAAGTAACCTTTTCGATACACTGCTGCAGCATTCGAACACCCGACTCACGACAGTACTTTCTCACCAGAACATCCAGAGCTTCATCCTTCAACTCCAGTTGATCGTCCGCGATACAACTAATGGGAAAAGATTTTAATTAAGCTTAATACTTTTAAAATATGCTAACGGTGTAAAGGGTAGGGAAAGAAATATAACGCGTGGTTTCATCATATATTTAATGGTGTAATATTATATAGAAATAGGACAGTTGACTAAAAGATGAATCTGGAGATGAATACATACGTGTCCTTCCTGGCCTGCGGGATGAGATGATTACGTGCGATGTGGATCTTCTCCTCAGCCAGATAACCACTCACATCAATCAACTCCATACGATCTTTCAGGGGACCCGGCAGGCGGTCTACTGTATTTGCTGTGCACACAAAGAGAACCCTGCAAAGAACACAGGGAAAGAAAGAAAAGATATAACAAGAGGGAAGAAGACAAAATAATGATTACAAACTTGGAGAGATCAACTGGAACATCCAGGAAGTGATCACTGAAGGCGACGTTCTGCTCAGGATCAAGGAGTTCGAGGAGAGCAGACGCCGGGTCACCATGGAAGCCAGTCCCGCCCATCTTGTCCACTTCGTCGATTAGAATCAGTGGATTCTCCGTCTTCGCCTGCCAAGAAGAAGAGATAAAGAGAGAGCGAGAGAGAGAGAGAGCGACAGAGAGAGAGAGAGAGAGGGAGAGAGAAAGTCGGAGAGGACATCATAAAAAGAACTGGAATATAAGGAGAAATGAATACCTTCTTGAGGGCTTGGATAACTTTCCCAGGCATAGCTCCGACGTATGTTCGCCGATGGCCTTTGATCTCGGCTACGTCCGTCATGCCACCAACGGAGAAGCGGAAGTACTGAGAGGAAGGAACCAAGTACTACCTATTCTCTATCTCTCTCTATCTCTCTCTCTCTCTCTCTCTCTGTCTCTCTCTCTCTGTCTCTATCTCTCTCTCTCTATCTCTCTCTCACTCTCTCTCACTCTCTGTCTCCTCTCTCTCTCTCTCTGTCTCTCTCTCTCTCTCTCTCTCTGTCTCTCTCTCTCTCTATCTCTCTCTGTCTCTCTCTCTATCTCTCTCTGTCTCTCTCTCTATCTCTGTCTCTCTCTCTCTATCTCTCTCTCTCTCTCTGACTCTCTCTCTCTGTCTCTCTCTCTCTCTCTCTGTCTCTCTCTCTCTCTCTCTCTCTGTCTATACCCTCAACTCTCTATTTTCCGTGTAACCTGTCTGTTGAGTGCCTCTGCAATAGAGCGTGCAATGCTAGTCTTGCCAACTCCAGGCGGACCATGGAGACAGATGATCTTTCCCCCAACACTCTTCCTTAGAATGTTGACTGCAATGAACTCGAGGATGCGCTGCTTCACATCTTCCATTCCGAAGTGGCCCTTGAAAGGAATGAGTTGTCACTGACAAGTGGAAATTCATCCCACTGTTAGGGAACCTCATTCAGGGTTTGCTTAGCCTTGAGGATGTCCAGATTCTCATCAGATCGAATTCCCCAAGGCATGTTCGTCAGCCAATCCAGGTAATTTCTCGTGACGCTAAACTCTGCCGAGTGAGGGTCCAGGGTCTGCAAATTAAAATTTTGAAAGACAAAAAACTGTGAAGCTTGCAGATACAGTAAAAACTATCTAAATATAAACTGACATTTAGCTTAGCCTTCTCCTCTTCGATGACTTTGAGCACGTGTTCCGGAACAGTGAGCTTCTTCAGTCTCTCGTCCAGCATCTCTCCAATCGCACTCTTCTCATCCTTCTCCATTCCCAGTTCTCGTTTAATCACCTGGAAAGGATTACAAGCGGTTTCGGGAGTTTCTTTGACTGATAAACAAGCTATGCTATTCACTTACGGCAAGATCCTAACCTTGAGCTGCTCAGCAAGAAGGTATTTCCGGTGTTGTTCCTGAACTTTCTTCTCGACATCCTTGTTGATGTCATGCTTCAGCTTAGCAACCGTCTTCTCCTTCTCAGCCAATTCCAAGGTTAGTTGTAGTCTCCTGAGCACCTAAAAACTTCCAGGTTCTTCCTTATCCATTGCTCTCTCTCTCTCTCTCTCTCTCTCTCTCTCTCTCTCTCTCCTCTTTCTCTCTCTCGCTCTCTCTCACTCTCTTCATTTCCAAACTGACATTAGGCTCCTCCATAATGGCTTGTAGCTCTGGAGTTTCTGCGGATTGAATGACCGATCCTACGAGGTCGCATAGGTTGACGGGATTCTCGATGACGAGAGCAGTGGGATGAAGGAGAAGATTGATCTGCTGGCCGAGAAGGGGGTTCAGGGCAACGATGTCGCGGATTGTTTGCACAATTGCCTGAGAGAGAAGAACACATTAAGAATTATAAGGAAAGTGTTTCAAAATAACACCTGCATAATCGCTTTCGTTTCGTTGTTTCTGGGTGCTGGGATGGCGACAAAGTTCTCAGTGCGAGCATAGACAATGGAAGAGGGCGTCTTGACTGTGGACACGTTGTTGTTGCTGTTCTCTGCCGCCGCTCCGCGCACTCCGCCAAAGCCTGGCGGCCCCTGTTCATTACAGAACATTCTTCTCTCATTCCAAGAGATCTATCAAGAAGATTCTTGCAAGCAATACTCACCCCTCGTTTTCTCTTCTTCGTCTCTTTCACTATTGCTTCAAGCAAACGAATCCTTCGATGAGCAGTTAGAACCATCTGGAAAAGTATGATGAGTGAGAGTGAGACACCATGTAAACGGATTCAAGAGAAATTGGCAACCGCGAATGAGTAGACAAAAAAGGTAACGTACAAAAAGACAATTAAAACCAACCTCAATGACCGACCCAAGGTCTCTGTACTCCGTGATACTCACAAACGACCCGACACTGTACAACTCAGAAAGTGAGTTGATAACGGGAGCCTTTGGCCTAAAAAGGGAAAAAAGTGGGTGGTCAGTGGGACAGAGAGGTGAGAAAGTGTAGAGAAGAAATAAGAGAGGGAGGGTGAGAGAGAGAGAGAGAAATGAAGAACTGACTCTTCATCCTTCCTCACGAACACTCCCGCATAAGGCTCTTTTAGTTCCATTTGTCTTCTTAACGCATCCTTCAGGGCATCATCTTTTGTTACCTAAACATTAATTTCGTTATAATAATACGGGGCACTGCTCACCTCAACAAAATGACCAGAAGAACAAAGAACAACCAACATCAATCCTCTTGATGAAAGTAGGGAAGAAAGGATAGCGGACGATGGGGATGATCGGCATTTCATCGTACTTTTCGGGCACGGTTACAGTACTGATGTCGCCAGGCTGACATCAAGATGCGTATTTACTTCTCTCTCTCTCACTTGTCGCTCTCTCTCTCTCTCACTTCTCTCTCTCACTTGTCTCTCTCTCTCACTTCTCTCTCTCACTTGTCTCTCTCTCTCACTTGTATCCCTCTCTCACTTGTCGCTCTCCGTCTCTCTCACTTCTTTCTTTTCTCTCTCTCACTTCTCTCACAAGCTCACCTCTCCAGGATGGTCGATCATAGCATCAGCAACATCTTCAGAGGGAGCGATGGACCCGCTCTGATCAGAGGAAAAGCAACGCGCCCCAGAAAGTAATCGGGTTCTTCCTTGGCTGGCCAGGAGGCGGCGCGCAAGGCTCAGCATTCCCTCCTTTCCGTATTCTTCAATACGCAAGCATCTCCCTCCACTCTTACTTACTCCACTTCGCAATGTACATATAGTTCAATCCGGGCCTATTACCACCACATCGTAGCTCATTGCTGGCTATTTGATAACATCAATATTTATGCACAAATAAATAAAATACATCGCATACGTATCCCAAGCCCAAACAAAATAAAAGCACAAGATAGACATAGATCTGGGATCTAGCAGCTCTCCTCTATTTCATCTTCTTGGTCTCCTTCTTCTTTCCCTTCGCCTCATCGGCTGCTCCATTCTTCGCGTCGCTCTCCTTCACTTTCTCCCACTGCAATAAAAGGAGGCCGAAAGAGATGTCAGAGGCGAGAGAATCTGGCCGAGAAGATGGAGAAGAAGCGCAAACCGGAATGGGGTTCTGTCTGAAGCAGGGCCAGGGAGGCAGGACGGCGAGAGAGGCCACGGCAGTGCCCGCCAGCACCACGTACACTGCCACCGACAACTGCTGCGTCGCGTAGCCCGCGCAGAAGCCAATGATGCCAGAGATCAGCATGATCACCTTCAATGGTATGACTGATCCATGTGAGAGAGATGAAAAAATAAAGATACCTGGAAGACCTTCTCGGCCAGTCTCTGTCCAGGGTAGTCCATGTGGGTGGAGAAGCAACGGAGGGGAGCAGGAAGCATTTGGATGATTCCGTCCATTTCTCTATTTCAAGTTTCCAACTAAAACTTATGGTTAGAACTAAATCTATGTGAACACTTCTTCAAGATAAGAAAGACCTGGTCAACGAGCCAGTGAGAACAGGAATTCAGCAAAAGTCTAAATCGAAAGTATTTATTATAATATATCCTTATTTAAAGTTCATCTCGTACATTATTCACAATATTTCCAACAAAAGTAGCCTATTAGGTATCTCAAAATAGAAAATCACAACCTACTGCGTTATTGTTAATAAGTTAGTAGTTAATATATTAGTATAAATTAAGCTTGGCAAGTATGTTAAAGTTTGATCTAGTTTGATCCATCAATGTGAGATTGGAGAGCGAATGCGAGAGAAGAAGCGAAGAGAGCGTTGTCACTCGACACTTCCACTTCGTTTTCTGAGAGACGAACAAGCACCAAATCCTTCCCCGATCGAGTTTGGCCAGTAAGGAGCTGAAAAGGGTCAGCTTAAGAGAGAGGAACGAGAAACAGCAGAGCAGAAGGGGCTGCCACCTGGGAAGTGCTCGGATGCAAATTCGCAATGGGAAGAATGGCATCTGAGGTCGGCTTGTTCCGGGTCTTCTTCAGTATCCGATTCATCCCCGTCAGACGCTGCCGCTCCTTCTCTGCGTCCGAGTCGTCCAAACTGCAGCATTTTCTTTTCCTTCCTCATAATTTTATTTCTCTTACAACTATATTCTCTGTTTCTCTCTCCGCCCCATCTATCTCTCCTTTTCTCTCTCGCAGCTCTATCTATCTCTTTCTCTCTCTCGCCTTTCCTTCGTGCTTCAACATACCGAACTGCCTCGATCTGTTCTCCAAGTGGAACGTCAATCTGTAGATTCTTCGTCGGTCGTCCCTCCGCTTCCACCCCCCACTTCCTTCCTCCTCCGCAGTCTCCTACATCAACCCAAACATCGCGTGTTACAATCTCTCCAGGCTCCAGTTTCTCCACCTAAAAGAAAAGCGCTTCACCATAAAAAGGGACAAATTCAAGGATACTGTATGACTACCATAGTCTCTCCTTCAACTCGGCAGCCGGCTGGAGGGACGAGACGAATGGAATCGACGGGTCGGCTAGACGAATTAGCAAATGTGAAACGAAGGAGAGTGAAGGAGGAATTAGAGAGACGAGGGAAGTCGAGAGAAAGAGAGAGGCCGTCTGCCTGAACTCCGCTCTGCAGCTCGCTTCCCAGTCTGAACCACGCAATTAAGGAACCATAAGAAGCAGGCATAATCGAAGACTGATTGCCACAATTAGTCCATTAAGCATTTTAAACAATGAATAACCAGTGATTTAAATACTTTTAAAAAGTAATAAAGCGTATATAAAGCAATCTAACATATATTTGTGCAAGTATATAAAAAGAAAAGCGCTAACGACGAAGGAAGGGCAGCTGGCATTACTGCCCGGAGACCAGCCGGACTGAAGTCCAGATCAAGAAGAAGATCAATCGCATTTCTGGCCTTCTTCTCGGGGGATGGGGTAGTTTTTACATTCTTCTCGGCTTCCACGGCAGTTGGCTTGGTTTTCTTCTGAAAAAAAAAAACCTATGAGAGAATCATCTTATTGGAAAAAACCTGGTTGTTCACCGGCTGCTTCACGGGTGGTGGCTGCTCTTCTTCTGATTCTTCCTCCTCTTCTTCATCGCTCTCTTCGTCCTCTTCTTCATCCGACTCATCTTCATCTTCATCCTTAAAACAATTACACTTCTAAAGCAAAACCGACTAAATAAATAAATTCTAGATGTATCGAAAACAAATTCAGTCAATTGAATTATTACTCAAACATTTGTAATAGTTGCATATTAGAAGTAAAAACCGACCTCTTCGTCTTCTTCATCTTCGTCTTCATCCTCTTCGTCCTCATCTTCCTCTTCCTCCTCGTCTTCTTCATCTTCTTCTTCATCTTCCAAGCTCAGCTTATCCGGCTCTCCACGAAGGGACGGATCAGAGGGGTTCTTAATAAACAGACAATAATAGTGAACGACCATGCTTGCATGAGGAATGAATTCATAAAATGTTAAAAATGATGCAACAATAGGAAGAGGAATAGGCAAGAGAATTCTTACCTCTGTCCAAGGCGGCAAGTCTGTATATCGTGCGCATCTCTGGTTGAGTGCGTGGGAGAGACTGCCAAGTTGGAAGTCGTGTCTCTCTGAGAAGGAAGAGGAAAGAGAAGGAGTTGGCTTGGCACTCAGGAACAGCTCTTCTGCTTTGGAGGAGAGAAGAGTCGTCGAGAAGAGAAGATTACGCACGAAGCGACAGCTGCAACCATACAAGTAAGCTATCACACTAAAATAAGAAGAAGGAAGAATACCGATCACGGATGTCGTAAGAGAGATCAAAACGAGCAAGTTGAAGGACAAAGTGAACAAGAGATGCACACTCTTCTCTCTTCAAGATCCATAGACACACCGCCAACTTCAGAGCTTCCAGCTAAAAAAAAAACTGATTCATTCAACGAGTCTTCCCGCCGACTCATACGGCTACAGTAGGAACCCGACCTTTACAAACTCGTGCTCGTTCGGGAAGTTCTTTGCGAAAATTCTGAGAAGATCCGGAGCGAGATCCAGTGCCTTCAATAATTTATATGTCAAAAACCTTGAAAATTTTCATAACAACACTACTTTGGCTCTTTTAACAAAACAAAAAAAGAAATGAACCTTGCGGATATGAGTGCTGACCAGCCAGACAACACATGCCTTGGCTTCGGGAACTTTGAGTTTTGTGACGAGGCGAGAGAGACGGGCAAGGAGAGGAACTGGCGCATCCGCGTGCAGAAGACGCTCAAATCGTAACAGCATAAATCATAATTCATTAAATGGGAGCGGGTGGTACAATGAGCAAAAAATAATACGATTTGTTGGAGAACATACAAAAGTAAGCTCCACAATAGAGAGAATACAAAAGATGGAAAGGAATCAGTGATTAATAAAGCAACCTTGAGAACAAGAACAGTCGCAGAGACAACTGCATCATCAGAGGAAGCGAGAAGTTGGAAGAGCCCAGCCAGGCAGCTCTCACTCACACTCTTCACTCTCAGAGCACAACGACCAATTGCTTCCACTGCACCGCCAGCCAGCTCTCTCCAGTTAACGTACGTCTCAAATCGAATCATTCTTTCATTTCCATTTCCTGCTTGGCAACAATTACTGAAAGAGTATAATCTTGAAACAAACCCTGAGCTCTCGAAGAATGATATAAACATTGGCTTCTGAGACAAGACAAGTCAGGATGTGGAGTTTCAGCTCACGCACTCCACTAGAATCAGTCGAGCGGAGGAAGAAACTCTTCAGAAAGGGGTCGAACATCGTCTAGAAAGGTATTCGTCCATATTTTGGACAGAAGTTAGGGATAATTTACAAGGATAATTTTGCGCCAATAGGATAAGACTTGAATATGCGTGGATGCCTCCACATTTGTTGAATACTCTTATCGTATATCAGATGACTAACATGGGAGATGGGAAGACCCGGCTGCTCCAATCGCTGCCGTTCACAGAGACTGGCCACGTTTAGGAGAACGACGTATTGAACTTCTCGAGGACCACGGAGCAGACGAACCAAGGCAGAGGAAGCCACAGGAAGCATCGAGGGAGGGGCAGAGTGAGCCATGAGACCTGATGAGGTATAACGTAATCGGAAATAGCGAGAGGGAGAGTGAGAAGGATGAAGATAACCAGAGAGAGAGAGAGAGAGAGAGAGAGAGAGAGAGAGAGAGAGGAGAGAGAGAGAGAGAGAGAGAGAGAGGTGGTGGTGGTGGTGGTGAAAAAGCATGAAACCTACTAGCAACAGCCAAAACGACAGCGCAGTTGCGTGATTGGAGCAGAGGGCGCGCGGATGCAATGAGAAGCGCGAGATCAGAGTCGAGGGGCTCGATGTCCGGAGCGGGAAGTTGACTCCGAGCATAGCGCGTCAGCAGATTCAGCATCACTACCTTGAATTGATCGAATTATGGCTAGCCAAAGGCATATGAAACCCCCCCCCCTTCTTTCGGCTTAAATGAAACTCGCGATGCATACGGTGATTACAGATATTGAGCGTAGAGAAATATCTCTCAATCTGCTGCCTGTTCTTCTCTTCTCACCTGTCCCCACTCGTCGATATCTGCGAGTGACTTGCAGAACGCTCGAAAGTGTGCGTGGATGAGTGGGAAATTACTTGGTGAGATCTGCTCGAGAGCGTAGACCGCGGAGCCAAGGACAAGTCCTCTTCTGTCCTGCAGCAGCAGGCAGATGCACTCCACCAACTCCTCTTCCAGTCCCGAGTCCAACGCGTACAACTTCGGAATGGCGTGCGCGGCAACCTAGAATTTCATCCTATCCACTACTGTCACAAAAATGAGATAAACCATCAAATTGGGAAAATTCTGAATCAATTATCTTTTGGAGTGGGCAACTTTACGATATGGGATTGAACCTTTCTGACGTATGGACTCATGTCCCTGACAGAGTCCTTAATAGCAAGCAGCACAATGGGAGCGACCATTGGGACACGTATTCCGGAGAGAACTCGGAGAGCGGAAGCTCGGATCAGCTGGTTGGGGTCTTTGAGAGCCCTCTGGAAGGTGGAGATGGACAGCAGAGCGAGATCCTGTTGCTCTTCCGCGTATCTCTCCAGATACACGTACACCAGCTTCTTCAGCTCCAGATTCTTCGCTGCCACATTCTTGACAACAGCTGGGAAGAGCTCAGCCATGTCCTTTCCACGGGCTACCAACTAAAGGGAAGACTCTTTCAGTTCATACAGGAGACATTTAAACTTTCAATAAAAGACAATAACTGAGAGAGGAACGAACATTGATGATCCTCTTCATGGCGTCCACCTTCACGCCATCCTTCGACCCATCCAACATGGCCTTCAAGTCGGCGAATCTCAACAAACAGTTAGATTATGGCAGAAACGCATGCCAAACAGAATGTGTCAAAATGTAGTAAGCCAAAGTAACCTTGTCCGGCTGTCCAGAATAACGCCGCCCTCTGCGAATTCCATCTCAGGACTCATGAGCCCTTCGGGGAAGGACGCGATCTTCATCGCTCCTCCCGCCCTTGCTAAACCACTGTAATCGTCGTACAGCCCAGCGAGGAACGGTACTAATACTCGAAATTAACGATAACGACAAGAAAAAAATTTAGATAAAATAGTCTTTATATCAATACAAACGCAAAATAGAATTTCAACAAAGCAGGATTCCCGTATCAGAAGAAGATCAGTTAATATACAATGTGGACGACTGGGAGATAAAAAGACTATTGGTTGAAAGCTCCGATTCCCAGGAGAAGATTGCGCCGAGTGAAGTGGAGGCCAACCACTGGAGTTTGCTTCGTCGCGAAGTTGTGCGTTTCGAACTCAGGCATGTCGATCCTGTAAATGTCAACATAGAGCCTTCTCTCTCTCTCTCTCGCTCTCTTATCTCTCTCTCACTCTCTTTTTCTCTCTAACACTCTCTGCAATTCACAGAACACTTACTTAGGATCATAAGTGAAGTCGAGAGTCTGGGAGCAAGAAGCGAAGAGCAGATTGTCCATGCTGTAGAGGGCAATGGAGGGCCCTCCCCTGCTGACAGCGAGAGTGCCTCCCTCCCGAGAGAAGCAGAGAGAGGGGGTGGAAGTGGTGATTGGCCTTGTCTCTGCCCCCACCAGACGGGATGCGTGCATGTCCCAGATGCAGAGGACACCATCCGATGACACCGACGAGATGTAACGGCCGCACGGGGAGAACTCAAATGTACATATTTCAGAGAAGTCGAGAGATATGCATTCTACGATAAATAGTCCAAGCGATAACACTTCACAGAGGAAGAAAGGCTGAACCTTAACAGCGCGGACTGGAGCACGGTGGCCCGAAAATGTTCTGACACAGGTGCCGGTGAGGATGTCCCAGACTCTGACGTACCTGGAGATCGGGATTAGACATACTCTTTCACTCGAGTGGATGTCAGGATTTTTTAAGCTATTTGCTTTGCTTACTTGTCAACACAATTTTTTTAAGCTATTTGCTTTGATTACTTGCTATTTGCTTTGATTACTTGCTATTTGCATTAGCTGTCGTGAGAGTGGAATGACACAACAAACGGGAAAAGATGGTGTAACCTGTCATCGCTGCCCCCAACGATATAATTGCAGTTGGGATGGAAGTGGACGCAGCCGACCTGCGAGAGGGGGTCAGCCATGACCCTCAGGGGCTGCATTCTTTCCGTCGTCCACACCGCAGCTGCTCCCGACGCAGAGCCCGTAGCGTAGTAATAACCGCGTTGGCAGAACACTGCCTGCAGTAGAACAATGCATTCAATTATATCGATCAACAAGGGAAACGACTTCAGAATATTTGTAAATACAAAAATGAAGAACAGAGAATGAAAAAGGAAAGAATACCTGCCAAATGGGAGAAGGAGTTCGAATGGCGACGACATTTGTCTGCGTGGCCATACTCCAGAGACGGATGGTTCGATCAGTGGAAGTAGAGAGGAGAAGTCTCTTCTCTGGAGAGAAGTCAAGGGAACAAACAGTTCCCGCGTGGCCACTCAGACCGATCGACGCTGAGGCTGACGAAACATCGAACATCTCTTCCATTACGTCATCCGACTCCACGTCCAACTCAAAGGTTATTGTAAACGAAAGCAAAGAACAGAGGTGCCAATTCGGCCAATGATTAATATATCAATATCTGTGATAGAGATGGAAATACAAGAATATCAAAACTGTCACTACAACCACCTTGTCTAGCTCCTCCGGAGACTTCAGCTTTCGCATCTTATTATCGTCATTCAATGCGAAAACAGACAGCCCAGCATCACCGAAGCTGTAATAGGATCAAAACTAAGCGCGCTTTCTCAGAATCATACGAAGCGAAGTCGTCCAAAACAATGAGATATCTCTTTCAGTATCATACTATTGTTCATGAATAAAGACAACAACTTACCCAAGAGCGAGAAGTCCCGAGTCGTCAGTGACAGCAGCAGCCGAGACTCCTCCGTGTGCATTGAGAGTTGTGTAGAGACAGACGGAGGGGGGCTGGTCAGGGCCGATCACTGCCATCTTACTGTACTCCTTGACAGCCCACGCCCTCTCACAGCGAAGAGCATCGGAGAGGGGAGGCAGGGGGATACGGTCTGGCTGGGGGGAGTACATCTCACGCTTCTTCGACTCTTCCTTCAGACGGAACCGCCGCTTGTCCAGCGGAGACACGCACTCTTCTCGTTGAATTCCATACAAAACCTGAGTTATGAAGAGAGGTAAACTCAACAGATAAAGGGAGAGAAGAAGAGAATAAAACCTTGTGTCTTCTGTCGTTTCTGTTCATCTGGCCGAGAATGCCTCCCCCTTGCCAATCCACCGATGTTTTCAGCTTTGATACATACTCGGATGCTAGAAAGAGAAAAGTAAACATCCAATCTACGATTCGTTAAAACAATTGCAAACCTTCAAAGTGTATATGTTCTTTAATGACAGAAGCGATGGCAGGAAGTCTGCTTAGCAGTGGTTCCATTTGCTTCATCGCTGACTTGGACATTCGAACTACGAAGGGCTGCTTCCTGGAAAGCGAAATTAATAATGTTTACAATTGGAGAGAAAATAGACCAAAAGACCAACATGAGCTGCTGAACGTGCAAATTGTTCATCGCTTGTTGAGAATTTCTCAGAAGCGACAATTCCCGTGTCTGTTCCTCGTACATCGATGGCACACGAAGAGCATATTTCTCCATGAAAGTTGCAGCTCAAATTGAAAAAAGCTCATAGGAACCACAACAAAGAACAGAATTAATCGAAATAATTTCGTCATAATGCTAGACAACTCGTATGGTAGAAAATATATTCAAGTCTGAAAAATAATAACTGACCAAAGTGAAAGCTTCCGTCTATGAGCAATTTTATGTAGCAGTGCGCGAATGCAGGAAAAATCAGTTGAGCAATCTCAGCTTGGAAGAAGTCAAAAGACGAGTCGATATGCGCCATTAGCATGCCAAATTCGTTAATAATCGCGTCACTAAACAAGTTTAAATAGCAGTTCTCTTAAGGCATGAAATCTTAAGTCAAATGACCAGAAATAGCTGACTTTGAAGGGCAGAACGGAGCAGCCGCTTGATCGGGTCTCGGCAGATATTGTGAAGCTTCTCGAGACAACGCTTCCTCAGTATCCTCAACAGAAACAGATAATCTACAAAAACTACTCTTTCATGCCAGAAACGAACCGTAAATCCATGCTTACGCAGGAAGCTCAGCATATGTTGGACAATATCACCCGGGATTGGCGTTTGCGTGACCGGGGCCTCTCCTTCAGGCACATGTCCAGGTCCTTTGTTCTCTGCACTCATCTAAACGAATGGAAAATAACAATCAACATGAAAAGCACAGCAACTCCAAAACAACATTCCAATATGCGCTTTATGCAGAATACGTATTGAAGTCGACAGTTCAGATTTTAAACCCGCACTGAAAATAATGGTGCACTAAAAATGCGGGGTCATTCGATGACGAACCGCGTGTGACCAAATAGATGGTCCTGGGACTCGTGGCTGACCGTATTATCAATTTCTCATTGGTAGCATGCATTTCGTACGTATTTATACACTTCAGTAATTTGTTCTAAAGAACACTTTTAATAGGATATACATGCGAACTTGATACATGGAATTTGTCTTCCTCTGTAAGTTTACAGTTTTGTCCTTTCGTAAATCGATGACACAAGAAATGAATTTCACTTGATTCTGAGCTAAAATGTGTACAATGAGATAGACTAAATAAGAAATAAATCGAGTATTAACAGATTTTTGATTCCCTGACTTCAAGTAATTTATCTGCAGACTTTTAAACTACAAATATGAGTATAATTATAGAAAGCAGATTCATTCTATGCAGTGTGAATCTGGGCATTCTGCTTGAGCAATCGAGAGAAGGGAGAGCAGAAGAAGTAGGAGAGAGAGCGGCAGACATCCTTCCAAGCGTACGGTCGCCACCCTCCGTTCATGTACAACACGTATGTCCAGCCATCTCCGTAGCCATCCGGGAGACGGTAGTAGCGACTGCAAAAATAAACATTTCTACTGCTCAATAAAGAAAAAATATATAAACTGAGCAACTTACGAAAGAGTATCATGATGCTGAAATCCATGGCGATTGTAGAAAGCGATTGCCGAGTGATTACTTGAGAGGACGTGGAGGAAGACAGCTTTCGGCGAATATAAAGACTGACGGGCCTGTAATTGGGCGATGTTCTTTTAGAAGAACAAAAGAGAGTGAGTGAGCACTGACAAGATCCAGTAAATGCAAGAGAAGACGAGAAGCAAAGCCTTTTCGGCGATACTCAGAATCCACGGCAAGAGAGAGAATGTACACGACTTCTGAGCTAACGTCACCGAGGATGTCGCGATCCTGGCATTCATTATGTACAATTAATCAATTTGAGAATGCAATTCCTTTTAAAAAATAAAATGATAAAAAAATAATTTGAGGCAAGAAAAGGTAATTTGGGTCTCGAAAACCTTTGAGAAGAAATAAGGTTAAATGTTCGACAAAAACACGCATTTAAGAATACAGCTAAATTAAGATCTGAACTCTACAATGCACTTACGCGTTATAATAAGAAATAATTAACCTCTGCGTTACATTGAATCAGCAATTTACACTCGGCAATGATGAGAGCAACCAGTTTGCCATCGGGAGTGAAGATTCCCCGAGAGATCAGATGACCAGAAACAACCTCTTCGTACCTCAAACATGCTCTGGTTAGTTAGATACAGACGAGAGAGTACACGTCATCTTACCATGACGAAGGATACTCGATTGGGAAGGCCTTGATGCAGAGAGCCTTAACGGCGAGAATGTCTGCAGGCCCGAGGGCGCGGAGAGAGAAGGACTCGTCAGCCCCTGGCACGGCCGCCCGCACCCGCGCCTCCGCTCTGGCTGGGCTGCTAGCAGACACGCCCGGCGTATGCATCCGGGCACCCTCGCATCTGCAACCACTTTCTTCTTACATCTCCTCTCTTAATCATATCATTTGAAAGAACCTATTCCGCTTCTCATCCCATATCCCTCTCTTCTCATATACCTGTGCATTCCAAAGTTCCTCAGCCATTTTACAGTACACCTCAACGATACACTGAACTGACATTATAGAAGTGTCCTCAGCGTCCCTCCGGCTTTTTGTTCCTACTAAATTCTGTAGATGCTCAATCAGTAGCGAAAAATTTGCTTTTCAGTAGGAGCGAAGTTTCACTGATCGTTCTTCTGAACGGAAATAAACGGCCCTCGTAGAGTAAATATGACCTAACAGATGACGATGTATTATGGCAGGGAACAAAACCGTCAGAAACAATCACAGCACAACTCTGCCCACTCTTCAATATTTATTGTTCATATCATAGAACCTGATTTCGAAACCGGAAAATATCGAACAAGAGAAGCATTTAGCAAAGTCCTATAATAAATTAGAAAAAAAAGATAGTGATCATCGGAATATGTATCAAAGCTAGCACAACAATAATTCATCCAGACTAGACGCTGCGCTTCAGCGGCAGCCGCAGATACTCGGGAGGGGAGTCCACTGATCGAGCTGGAAGAGAATACATTAGAGAACAAAGAGAAAGGAAAGAAAATAAGAAAAGGGGGAAAAGGAATAAAAAGAAAGAAAAAAGGAAAGAAAACAATGCAAGAAAGAATATAAAGAACAGAAGGAAAGAAAGAAAGAAAAAAGGTGTAGAAAAAGAATAAGTTTAAAAAATTGAGAGAAAGGCAACCAACCAGCCGAGATCCAATTCCTGAGTGTTTTCCTCATGGCATCGTTGTCTCCATCTGAAGCGAGTCTCCGAAGCTGAAGATGAAAACGGAGTTGCTCAGTGCTCAACTCTCCCACGTCGAGTCTCCGGTCCAACTCGCGCAAAAGTAAGAAACGACTAGTGAGGCGAGAGCGGGGCCAGCCAAGGAAGGTCGAGCCATGTAGCACGCTTAGGCTGCGCTACAAGCTGTCTCATTATTTTAAATTCAAAAAATTTTGTAAAAAAAAGATTAAGCATATTAATTCTAGGCTGGCACAGGGGTAATATAGTATTATAATATAATATAATATAATATATATACTCAAAAAATAGTATTCAACTTGTCAGAGTAAATCACCCAAATCTTATAAAGGTTTACATATTAGTGATTTGCTAAGTTCTACAAATTTCTAAACCTGGAGAGGGAACGCACCACATGAGCAGGAGGGAGCTTCTCAATGGAGTCAACCAAGTCGATCTCGGCGAGAGAACGGGCGCGATTTCTGCTCGTCTCGATGTCCTGGTTAAAGAACGTGGCTCGCTGGGTCGGACTCCAGAAGTGACGAGTGAGCACGAGTCGGGGCATTAGGATTCTGAAGAAGGGAAACCCAATCTAGGAAGGGGGAACACAAGGAAAGGAAAGACTTGCATTGCTGCTGCAATGATGTAGACGGTGAAGGGGAGCGGAGCAAGCACCAGAACCGTCACTGCACGCGGCAATTCTACTCGCGTCTACTCAACATTCAACCATTATTCCACTACAGTACTCTACAGCATCCTACAGTTCGGTTGCTGATATCATACTCCCCTTCAACCGTCTAGGGAATGATTGATGAGTGCAAGGAAGGGAAGGAGAAAGACAAGACTGCCACGTGACGATATCAAACGTACAAGAGAAGAATGAGAATGTCGCCAGGGCCAGGAATGTTTAAGACGATCACGAGCGATGTCATTTTCAGCATTTCACTCGGACTCTGCGAATCCAAGGGATGGCCATCGATTGGAGAGACACTCTTAAAAGGTACAGAATACACTCGAACCTGAATCAAGATTTCCAATTGAGGGATGGAAAGCTTCGCGAGCTGCTCTTTTTTGTGAACGTCGACGTTGCGTAGATTCCAGAAAGACTTGACATCAGACAGGCACCATCGACTTCCTATTGAAGGCCAGGCGAATACATGATACTACAGTATCAATCTGAAAGGGTCAAAGGACCCAGAAGAAGGCAATGAACAACCGAATAGAGGTACGATGGGTACAATCGGACAAGAAAACCAACAGACGCACCGTCAACTATCATCCGGTGAATCGCATACACTCGCGGGTAACGGCCAAGGAATTGGTCGTATTTGTGGCCGAATGATCCAGGCTTGGACGGCGTAGAGGGGGGCGGGCCAGCAGAAGTCTGGCGAGTGGAGCACAGCCAAGGCGCGACCCCCCTGCAGCTCTCCCCGACCGCGCCGCGTCCGTGTAAGAAACGCAACCCGACGCGAGAAGAGGCCATCCTCTCCACGCTCAAGAATCCATCCCTTCATTCAGCTCATCAACACACTCTTTCACAGTAACATCCGTGAATAGCAACACCGCATATAACACACACAAATTCGTGCTTGAAAGTATATTGATGCAAACGATTAACAGAATTGTAAAAGAGGTAACATTTCCAGCCTTTTAGCATACGATTACCTATCAACGTATTTGAAATAGTATGTGCAGTACTCATGGCCTAGTAACTACAGGGTGAGAGTTGAGAGGGTAAGAGTGTGTGAAAGAGACGCTATCTCGCTTCCTAAGGAGTGGAGCTTTCCGGACGGCGGAGAAGGCGGATTATGTCTCCTGGAGAGGGAAAGCTAGGAATGCAACAGCTTCTCTTTTTTCGAGAGGATGCAAGTAAACTCAGCATCGTAGTCTCCAGACGGGCGGCCGGCAACAGAAGGCGATGGCATTGCGAACCGCTCATAAAGCAAAACATGATTTTAAAAAAAATTAGAACAACATAAAACCCCGAAGAAAATACGAGTGTAATAAAAATTAGTCCTCCATTTCTCAACAATAACAAAAAATACCAAACCCCTATGAGGATACGGAGCTTGAGTACCTCATTGACATCTCCGATGAGCAGACTGGCAGCCAGCCTTTAGCTCGTCTCGAATGCTTCTTTCTGCCAGGAGATGCATCTCAATCATGCGGGTATCTGAGATTACACCCATTTAGAGCTACAGTCGATATTGCCATATCCGATTCTGATAATGGTATTACTTCAGTGACTGAAAACAATAACTATAGTTCAATTGGCATAATAAGAAGAATGAAGCGAACCGTAGCATTGTACTCGATTCATATGTCGAAAAGCGCCGCCAGCGGGTTCACGCGCCTTCGGTGCATTCGTGAATTCTTAGTCAAGGATCGAGTCATTGCATCACCTCAAAGCACTTATATAAAAATAGGAAGAAACGAGAATCACAAGTTAAACATTAAACGGGATTTCGAAGATACACAAAAAAAGAATCAGCCAAATATTTAAGTGTCGCATTTGCACTGAGCTAACTCCCCGTGAAATCTGACTACTTACATTACTAAGGATACTATTAACCTTGCATTGGATACAGTCTTGCGGGCGTATTGTAGCACTTCTTTTCGCCGAATTGTAAGCATCACTACCAACAGCAAACAAAGTGGTGTTCGCGCAATTAAAGCAGCTAAATTTTTTCTGATCTTGTTGAAATTTGGTGTGAATACCATACACCCTTTCTTCCTTCTATATCTTGGGAAAGGACAGCAACTGCTACGCAGCGAAAAAGCAGCAAAGTTCCAATTTAGCAGCGAATATTTGAAATAGCAGTGCTAAAGTGCAAGGGTAGTCATTCTCAAACGAACGACTATTTAACTGCTAAGCAGTTGCATAGCTAAAATTTTGCACTATTGCACTGCTAAAATTTGAATGTTTATGATTCTCAAAGCGATTAACGTTAATGATCAATGAAAATAACTGTTAAGAATGGAGTTGGAATTCCCATATGCTGTTCTTCTGGTACTCCTTTTCCGTGTTACTTTGCGTACTCCTTTTCCGTGTTACTTTTGCGTGTTAAATGTTTCCCCCTCAATCTATATCTGCCTAATTTCAGCGGAATGCCGCAGGATAACTGTTAGAAGTGAAGATGCTTTCCGCCGCCCAGAGTTGATTTTTCCCTCTGTCTGCTTTACTCCACATTGCTAAGGTTTTTTATTGTTATTCCGGTATTCAGTATTCTAACATGGCGGCGAAATTCATTACAGGTTTAGCTTTAATGTTGCAAGATCAGTTGCAGTAGAATTGTCGACGCATACTTGCAAAAAATGTTAGTTGTATTCGGTCATTTTCAAATGTTGATTGGGGATGTGACTCATTTGTTGCAGGTTCTCCGCGTATATATCGTGACGGTCTGTTCATCCATTATTACGAACAACTTCACGCGGGCAACTCAGCATTCAAATGTCGATTCTGCAATCGACTACGATGAATCAGGTCCGGTGTTGGCAACTCAGCAGTCAAACACATGTGATTCCAGATGTCGGTTACGACTGAACGCCTACGAAGAATATTTGGAAGTTGTCGACGATAACTACGGCGATGCTGGGCGAGGTGGCTTTGGTCATCAGCCTTAAATGGCTGTTGAGTGCCCCTCGCATTCTTTTTTGTTCATCAGAGATGTAATAGATTATAATAGGTAGGCAATAGTGTTAATTTTTTTGGCATAGAAAATGATTATCGAGAATTTCTGCATAAATTACCCATCAGATAGTATTTCTAGAATTTTCTTAAGGAACATTCCCTTCCTTTCTTCCCTACGTTGCAATTTGTACGGTCTATTGCGATCCTTATTCGACGAGTGACATTTATCAGGCTTACGTATATCTTGTTGATCTCGCGCATCCTTTCGCATCCTGTGTACTTGTTATTTTCCTTTGCCAACGAGGTCAGCTTCTTCCTTAATGTTTGTTTATTCTTCCTGTATGTTTTAACTCCCCCACCCACTCCCTTTTTGCACTGTGTGCCCGTGATGTTTTCTTCTCCAGGGTAAGTGTATGATTGTGAACTCTGTTGCTGTTGTTTAGGCTCCGTGTTGCGTTGTTAAACCGTTGTAGTAAAAGAATAAAAGTAGTTCCTGGCGAGATTTGGTGAGAACAACGATAAAGAAAAAATTCGGTGGGGGCGTTACAGTAATCGTTTAGCAGTTGAAAGGGAAGAAAATGTTTTTAGTGTCAACACTCGAGGGAATACAGTATGCCTTTTAGCAGGCGAAAAGCTGCTGCTTCGCAACCTCATTTAGCAGCTGCTACGCACTTGAAAAGTTGCATAGCAGTGAAAAATGCGCGTAATAGAAGTGCTAAAGTGCAAGGGTAGCTGTGCAATTTGAACTGCTAAGCAGTTGCTTTTGAAGTGCGTAGCAGTTGCTGTCCTTTTTCCCGAGATACCGGACATAAAATTTATTATTTATCACGTACCCAAAGGCATTGATAAGGTTGCGCTTTTCGTTTTTCAGGCATTTCGGTGCTCCTTCTTTATCTTATCTTGAGCTTGCTGTTGTTTGTCTTGCGCACTGTTCTTTCGCTAATTTCAGCGTGGAAGAATAAGGGTTTTTCAAACTCTTCCGTGACGAGAAATTCGAATCAATCTTCAAATTATAATGCATCCAAGAAACACCGACAAATGAGGTAGTTTGATTTCTGTTTATCTCATTGTCAGTTGCATTTTTTGTTTACTTTATTTTGAACTGCATAACTTCCTACCAGAAATGCTTAAGGACTTCATGAAATGCATAATTGAAAACCGTTGACCTTTTCAGTCCTATCCACGCTGACTCGCGAGAAGTTAACAGCCATGAAGAAACGAAAATCAAGGCAAGCAATGATCTAGAAAATTAATGGGCGGGATGGCTGAATTGTTCCTCTACATTTCCTACAAGATTTTTTATAATTTTTTTTTAAATTATGAATTGATGCAATTGTTCTTGCTATTTAAGATGTCTCGCTCACAACTGGAGAGATTTCTGCTATGCTGCGTAGCCAGTCAGCGGATGGTTATTCTTCTGCTGCAGTTTGTGGCGGGTCGCTTCGATTTCTCTACTGATGCTTTCAAAGGAGTCGCTCCTTCTTGTAAGTCTCTTCCAGCTTGTATTCTCTTGTCCTGCTTTCCTCCGTACTTCTCTCTCCCTTCAGCTCCCCCTACCATTGCTGATCACTTGGTGAGGTCTGCCTTGGCCGGCCTTACACGCTGGGACTCTCTTCACTTCCTACATATAGCTGAGCACGACTACGTTTTCGAGACGAGTCTGGCCTTCTTCCCTCTCTTTCCTGTCCTCGTCCGCGTCCTCACCCATTGCTGGGCATCTCCCTTCCTCTTTCTCGGATTCCTCCATAACTCCACAGCTTTCGTCATCACCGGCGTTACTCTCAATTTCTTCTTCTTTATTTTATCGTCACTCCTACTTTTCCGCCTCTCGCTCCGCCTGACTGCATCTCTTAAGGTTTCTGTGAATCATCTGGTGAACTCTTTTTTTTTAATTAACGAAGTTCCCACGATGCTGGGTATACTCATGTCGTAAGAGATTGATACCGTTCTAATACCGGCTTTATTCGTAGTGTCTCTACAATTTTTCTGTATATCATGCCATTTCGCCGCGATATTTTAGAAACCTATTTTAGGTTTCCGCCCTTTCGGTTCTGCTTTTTTCTCTGAATCCCGCCAGCATCTTCTTCTCTGCCTTCTACACTGAATCTCTCTTCTTCTGCCTTACTCTCTCCGGAATCTCCGTTCTCCTCTGCCGTGATCTCCTCTTTGATCTCCGTCTTTTTATTGCCTCTCTTGTCTTTCTCCTCTCGTTCCTCACCAGGTATATTTCTTTTGGATCTTTTAAGTACTTCACAATCATTTTTCTTTCATTGTCTGATCGAATGGGGTTCTCAACCTCGGCTACATCATGTTCTATGCTGGCTTGGAGTTCGTCGCTGAGCCTGGTCGCCCGCTGATCTATCATGATTCTTTTAGTTCTCAATTGAAACGAGTCAGTGGCCTCTCTCTCTCTCCCCTCTTTCTTGCTCTCCTCTCTCTCTCTCTCTCTCTCTCTCTCTCTCTCTCTTCTCTCCTCCAGTTCTTCTCGTTCTGTGTGCGAGTGTGCGTGGCTGGTTGTCTTCTCCTTCCGTCGTCCCTCCTCCAATCTGCCTGGCATCACAGTCGTTTCTGCTCCCGTCTTTCTGCCCCTCCATCTCCTCATCTCATCTCCTTCGCTCGATCTCATAATCTGCTGGTGGCTGGAGATCCCGTTCAGTGGTGCTCGTAAGTTATTCGTCTTTCTATCTCACTCCCCTAACATAGCTGTTTTCAGTGAACGCTCCGTCCTCTTGCCTATCTACTATTCCTCGATCCAGCGTCGCCACTGGGATGTGTCCCTCTTCGGTTACTGGCAGTTCAAGAAGATTCCTTGTTTCCTCCTGGCTGCTCCTGCCTTTCTGCTGGTTGTCTTCTGCTCGTCCCGCTTCATTCGCCGCCTTCGTAACGAGTACTTCAAGTCAGTTACATTTCCAACTATTTATTTTGCTCTTTCTCCCTCTTTGGTTCTAAGGAGGTAATAAGCATCAAAGTGAAGAATTACTTGAACTAAAAATTAATTTAACTTAAAAATTATTTTTTCCTTATCGTTTTTTTAAACATATGTGCAGTTTGATCAGTGCTGAAGTAGTGCCTTCCTCTGGACTTGAGCCGGGGGTTGCAAACTATCAAACGGTCAATCCGGGGGTTACAAAATGAAATACTGTTTTTTCCGGGCCTTCGTCCCGGGGGTACAACACTGTCGTGCGTCAGACCTATTTCAGCACTGAGTTTGATTGCAAATTATTTCATGCAGCTATATTCTGCGCTTATTTAATGATAGCTAATTTGAGTGTTGTAGTGATGTGGCATCTCTGGTGTCGTCGTCGGGTGACCTTCTGCCCTTCTGTGTGCACGCCCTCTTCCTCTCTGTCAGTGCTGCTCTTCTCTACAACGTCGAAGTGCTAACTCGCATCGTCTTCTCTGCCACTCCCTTTCTATACATTGAGACGGCGAGATGGATGGCTGAAATCACTCCACAGGCTTGTATTTGCAATTCTTCCACGGACTTGATATTGAACAAAATAATTCGTTTTTTTTTTTTTTTAACTAAGAATAGATTTCCATTCTAGGCGTTACAATTTAATCTACTTGATCGAAAACAAATAAATGCTCGAATAAAATAATAAGTCAGGTCAAGGACATGGAAATTATTCTGCCACGAAAGGATTTCAATAACAATGCAGTGAAATGTTTTCGTAAAGGCATGAAAGATTGAAAGATAATACTTACGGTTTTACAGGCTCGCTTATCGGATCTGGCCTACCCGTCCTGGCTTCCCTTCTTCGGTTACTTCGTCCGTCGTGGAGGACTCGAGGCCCTTCTTGTTCTCTATTTTCTACTGTTCTTCGTGCTTGGTACTGTACTCCACGCATCTTTCCTTCCATTCATATGACATTTCTCATCCCATACATTCCATTCTCTTTCTAATCATAATGGCCTCTAGTCAAGCTTTTAAACAAACGTGATAACAAACAAAAGGAATAAACATGTTTGGTCGTGATTACACGTAATTGGTTTCCGTAATATTAGTTGGTTAGGGAGGCCTTGAAAGCTCGATGTTATCTCCAAGTGGACTGTTGAATTATTAAAAGGGAGCTTTGTTTTGCCGTCGCGGCATAATTGATATGTGCATGGAGATTGATATTGACAGAAGAGGGGGACAATGGAGAGTCCTTGCCAGCAACGAAGAGACCAGACTGAATCTATGACCCATGGGTGGAGACCCCCGTGGGTTGCAGCGCCTCGATTCCCTCTGCAGCCTCTGCATTCGATGCTCTTCTACTCTCGTAGTGCATCTCCTCTGAAAGATGAGAAGCCTCATACTCCATCATGAGATAAACGCTGCATCCTGGATGGGCAAAGGTCGCTGCCTGCATGCCTAGCCCGATATAGCATATAGGATGGGAAGGCTCCCCTCTCTTCTTCCCTTCTATTTATACAGTTATCCCCCTTGACACTTACTGGTGACGTCGAAGCTAATTATTAATGGCTACTCTCACTCAATTTTCTTCTCCCTCTTATTGCTTCTTCTTCGCACCCTTTCTCTCCCTCTTCTTCTCTATCGCCAAGGCCAACGCAAATGTACTCGAATGCTCTCAGTCAACTCATGGAAGCCCTTTGGACATAAAAAGGCTAATTTAGAAGAAATTAAATTTTTTTATTAAGGATAAGAAGAAGAGATAATAAAATAAATAGATGTTTGAAAGTTGTTGGAGTAATACTTACCCATGATTGCCGCTTCGATGTATGAAGAACGTCTCTCGGTCAGCTTCTTCAGCTGCTTGAGATAGCGAATGCAGTGAATGGAGAGATAGAAGAAGTAGATGGAGAGGAGAGCGAAAAGAAGAAGAGCGAAGACAGCAGCCACGAGCACGAGTGCGGAGTCGGTCGGGTTGTCTCCGGCTGAGAAGACGGCAGACAGACCGCAGCCCTGTCGAGGGTCCATTCATTCATACTCTCACAGCCAACAATTATGCTTTTTCTTTACCTGAACAATGAAAAGTGCCGCGGCACGGAGAAGCAGCGAGGGAATGAGGAGTTTGGGCTGAGAGAGGGAGACGCCGAGGAATAGGAAGAGAGCGGCAGAGAAGTGGAAGACGGCCGCACCAAGCAGTAGATGAGCAGCCCAGCTGAACATGCCCGGCCCCGCCACCAGCACTACCCCCGCAACCACGCACACCAGGGCCTGCAGGCCATCCACTCCTTATTCTAGCTACATTCAATCTTTATTCTTTTTTTGCTCAATTCTCCCTCTCTCGATCTGCCTCTCTCTCTCTCTCTCTTTCTCTCTCTCTTGCTTGCTCTCTCTTTCTCTCTCTCGATCTGCCTCTCTCTCCTCTCTCTCTCTCTCCATCTCTCCCTTGCTTCCTCTCTCTTTCTCTCTCTCTCTCTCTCTCTCTCTCTCTCTCTCTCTCTCTCTCTTTCTCTCCCCCTCTCTCCACTTTCTCCGTCTTCCGTCTCTTGATTGTTCTGCCATCGTTGTTCTCAAACCTCAAAGATGGCGATGATTCGCACGCCATTACCAATAGAACAGCAGCAGAACTGCCACTTGCGGTAATCCATGGAGTCTGCAACCTACATGGCATCTCAGCAGAGTTCGACCACTAGAGTACACATCTCTTCAACTCTCTCGAACGACCAGAGAGCGCAAAGTTCGCAGTATTCAAAGATGAGGAAAAAGTACTCGGAGAAAAAAGTCCATGGGAAGTGGCCGAGGGTTGGGAGATAGAAAAAGGGAGAACCGCATAGAGAGCGAGTAGCGAGAGGGAAAGTTATAGAGAGGGAGATTAGAGAGAGAGAGAGAGAGAGATTTAGAGATGGAGCGGGGAATGAAAACAGCATAGTGAAATATGCGGAAAAGGAGTGCAGAGAAGCATTTGAATGAGGAAGTGAGGTGAAGCCTTCCGAAATCGCGCAACTGCCGAAGAGTACACGGCTGCTTACGATTACCCCCAAGGGATAAAAGGCACAGCCGAACAGCCTTCTCTCTCTCTCTCTCTTTCTCTCTCGCTCCCGCTTTCTTATTCGCCCTTTCTTGCTCACTCTTACGGACACAAGCACATTCCATATGGACGAAGACGGAACTCCCATCAGACCTCCGCGTGGTCAGACGAAGATAAACCACCAGTGGCACGAGTTGAAGGCGAGTAGAGAAAGAGAGGAGAGGTAGAGAGAGAAGGAGAAAAAACAGTGAGCGAGAGGAAGGAAGCACAGAGAGAGCGAGAGAGAGGGAGATATAGACAGAGAGGGAGAGATAGAGAGAGAGAGGCACACAGAGAGAGAGAGAGGCGGGAGAGAACGTTAGAGAAGGGGCAAGAGAAACCGGGAGCGAAAGACCAGCCGAGTCAGCCGGCTGCAGACTCGGCACAGAGCAGTGAGAAGGGGCCAGGAATTCTCCAGCCATCAAACAGCTGCTTTCTGGATAGTTGGCAGCAATCGGCTGTTTCGGAGAGATGTTTATGAGGAGATCAGAAGGGAGATAGAGAGAGAGATAGCGGGTAAATGAGATAAAGGTGAAGAGAAAGAGAAAGATTGGAATGAATGGTGGTGTGGTGGTGTTTTTCGCAACAACACAGATCGAGGATGATACTTTTATTATTTTTCTGATAAAAATAAAGGACACGAGACAGCCATAACCATAACATCTAATTATAGAGAGTTACAATGTAAGAACAAGGCAACGAAATAACAAATAAATAACTATTTAAGGACGCGAGATAATTGTGACTAGTCTAAAGCCGGGGATGTGGAAAAGAAGGCGCCGCCTCTCTAGGCAGCGGGTCTGGCCAGTGCCCAGTACGAAGTCTGCAGGGCTCTCTCCAGATCGGCCAGCTGGGAGACCGCCGTGGACAGACGAGAGGCCAGTCCTTCGAAGCCCTTCGCTGCAACACAAGCCCATTTTTGGCGTTCATCTTTGGTTTCTTCCTTTCTTACACCTCCAACTTCAAGCATCTTTCTTTCTCTCCCGATTTTTCCCTGAATCTCTAGTCGACTTTCTCACGCTTTGCTATTCCAATCGCGTACGGATTGTTTTCAAGCCTTTCTTCGCTTCGTAAGATCCTCTCACGCCAGTTGTCTATACCCTTCTCTCTCAATCTTACAAACTCTCCTCTTTGCACTCTCTCTCTCTCGTTCTCTCGCACCCTAAGCCCTCTCTCTCTCCCTTCCTCCATCTCTCTCTCTCTCTCTCTCCCTCCCTTCCTCCATCTCTCTCTCTCTCACTCCTCTCTCTCGCAGCTCACCTTGGACTCTTCGGCTGCCATAAACCACTCGTCCATCGAGCTCATCAGTCGGGATGCGGAAATCCGAGTCGACAACAGCGATTGTGCATCCCAGATGCTCCTCGACATCAGCGAGAAGCTAGAGTGAGAGGGAAAATAAAAATCCGTGAGGCCATTGGGACAAATGAGACGGAGACACAAAGATACGAAAATAGCAATGGCTCAAAAACTGAACTGAAAAAAGAGATTGCCTACCTGCTGCTCATTGTACCAAATAGTACATCCGCCCTTGGACTTGTCTCTCCGATCATCGCATCGAAGACCTCGTGACGGGCACGAATGATACCAGACCTTCTCGCGGTGGGAAGAGACCAGAGAGATCGACAGACCCATCCTGCAAGCACAAATCGTTCATCTTCATCACACCAGCTTGAGGAATGTCAACACTTCTGCCGTTTTGCACTGATTGTATGCACATACATTTGGCCAATCCTACTTCAACACCATTAGCAGAACGTCATACAACTTTAAAAGAAAACGCTTGCTAACCTGTCCGCTCGTCCAACTCGGCCAATTCGATGAATGTACATTAGCTTATCATCTGGCAGTGTTACGTTGATCACTGCAAAGAAATGTATTTAACCATATTTTGTAGAGAAGTGTCACTTTAAATGGCTGTAAAAAGTAAGACGAACCGTAAGGAACGCCCTGAACATCCAGTCCTCGTGCAGCGACATCCGTGCAGATCAGGAAGGGAACCGAGCCACTCTCAACACGGACAAGAAGTTAGTCAAGCGAAGAGAAAGGACAGATGGGAGGACCTTGAAAGAAGCCAGAGCAGCCTTGCGGTCTTCCGGACTGCGGTCACTGTGGAGACAAACCGCCTTGTGGCCTAAAGGAAAGTCACTTCCTCATAGCAATTCCACGAAGTAAATATATTATATATAAAATAATAAAAAAAAAAAAAATAAAAAGTGAATAAAACGAACGGTTGGCTCGAAGATAAGTTTCTAGGTTATCGCAGTCCTTCTTAGTGCGACAGAAGATGATTGCCTGTGGCATGGAGAGTGCTTGGATGGCATTGAGCACGTAGATGCCCTTGAGGATCTTCGCTCCGAGTGAAAGAGTGCACTCCTCTCCGCTCCCCGGGTGAATCTTATCCGTGGAGTGCACTAGGTCATCCTAGACATATATACTCTAGATCGCAACATCCGAAAGCGAGGAATGGAAGTACACCTCATTCGATCAAATAAACAACGACTAATTAATTACAATATAGACATATTTACAATATAGACGTTGATAGTAAACTCTGTTGAGATGTACACAAGAAAGATTGAATGAGATAAAAAGGAGACTGGAAGAAGAAGAAGAACCTGGAGTGAGTTTCCGGAATGTAGGATGCGAATCCAACTCTTGTCATTGGCAGGATCCACGGGACACACAACATGGTGCACACTCTCACTCACGCTGTCCATTCCCTTCAGGTCGATCCAGGCTGGGAAGTGCATGTAACGATCCTACCATCAAAAGGCATATTCATTTATCTCTTTATCTCTGTCTCTCTCTCTCTCTCACTAACAGCGAATCGTGATATATTCTGGTTGTGAAGTGTAGCAGAGCAGACAATAAGCTGAAGTCTCGCTCCCGATGAAGTGACTCGAGGGATTTTGGCTAGAAGTCGCTCGAGTTGTCTTGCACCTTGCTGGTTCTGCTGCGACAAGATTTGGTCCTGAAGCAAGAACAGTCTTTGTCATCTAGAGGAGTCAGAGAGATCCAGGCAAAGAAATTGAGAGTAATTCCGAAAGAAAAGAAAGAAGGAAAGAAAAAAGAAAAGAAAGCAGAGAGAGAGAGAGAGAGAGAGAGAAGTTACAGACCGCTTCATCGAGGACGAAGAATCGCAGAGAATCGACCGGGACGGCGCCGCTCTCTACCATGTCGCAGACCCTGGAAGGGGTGCCGACCACTGCTTCTACTCCTTCCTCCATCTCCTGGATCAGCCTCCGAGTGTCTCCGCCGCCAACCACGCTTACACATCTCAAATTATAGAAGTATTATCCCACTAATACATATTGCTGCTGTATTATTTCCGTAGCTCAAAAAGAAAAGATCATAGACGAGATAGTGACCATCAAAATAAGACATATCTGTAGACAGGACTGACTTGATGGCTGGATCCTTGAGCTTGGAGCAGAAGAGGGAGAGATTGTTGAAAGTCTGCTCGACGAGTTCGAGAGTGGGTTCGAGGATGATACACAAAGGAGTCTTGATGCTCGGCTTGCTCACTCGGCTCGTTGGCGCCTCCGTCTTCCACAGAAGATTGCTGGCGGAGCACGAAGAAACACCCGAGAAACCCTTCACAGAAAATAGAGTCAGTCAAAACACTCTCAGAGATGCCACGAAGCAGCCCCCTCCAGAAAAAAAAATGATAAAAATTTAGAACAATTACTCGAGGAAGATGCTTGAAGGGTACGTTGCCAAAATTAATTTGAAGAGCGGAAGTTTGAAGGAGAACAGCAGGAAAGAGAGCGCCAACAGCAGAGAGAACATCGCGAGGAAGACGAAAAGCCTCTGGGAACTGCTTGCCGTTCTTGCTCCAGCTAAAATTAGCATTTATTTCGCTATATAATCAAGACAAAAGTCGGTGACACATAAGATGAAACGCAACATACGAGATGGAGAGGCTGTCAATGTCAAGACAACATCCGAGAACATCTCCCGTCGTGAAGGAGTCGCCGTAGTCTTCGAATCGCTTGTTGTGGCTCTTCTTTCCAGTTCCACCAAATCCGTAGCTGTTTCCATCCGTTCCTTGACAAACGACAGAAGTTATTTAGAAACGAACCATTTCAACTATATCAAATATAGGCAGCCAACCAAGATTAAGAGTTGCGTCCGCAGTGGACCAGCCAACACGGCAGAGGCCATCCTTGACGATGGTCACTTCGTAGTAGTGCTTTCCTGCAAGGGTTGAATATCTCTCCCCTCTCTCTCTTTCTCTCTCTTCTCTTTCGTCTTCCAACCCGCAGAATGGACAGCAGCCGTAGACCTCGCTCCATGCCACAACTTGGGCGCTCGGCTCTCACAGCAAAGGCCGGCCTCGTCAATCGCCAGACCGGCATCTCTGTCCCTTGGATTCAACCGCCAACTCTTCTCTTGTGATGACGGCTGCTTGGAGGAAGAGGGGTTGAGCATTTCCCTCCTCTCCTCGAACATAATCTGGGCCACGGGCAGAGAGAATGCACCAGTTTTGCCACTTCCAGTCTCGGCCGCCTTCAAGTCAAGACTAACATTACATAATGTACGGAAAACTGCACTTCAAATAGAGGCATGCAAATCATCCCGTACTCACTCTTTAGAAACAGAGTAATTAAAAACTAACAATAAGAACGTCTCCACCACCGAGAATGGCCGGTATTGCATCGCATTGAATAGCGGTAGGAAGTCTAAATGAACAGGTCTCGTTCTGCCAAGAGCCCTATACAACTTACTCCCAATTGAGTTGAGAGACGGCTTCGCCCAGCTGAGGAAGCAGGCCAAGTTCTTCGAACGCCGACATCTCGTTCACTTCACTCTCTCCTTCTATTCATGTTGCAGGAGAAGAATTATTTTCTCTACCAGCCGTCAATATTTACGACTGTTCAAATACTCCCTGCATTTCCGAGCAATAAAAGATCGCAAAGGCAGCAGACACTATGCTTCTTTGTTTATACAGAAAATAGTGATGTGCAACTCGTTTGAACGGAACCACATCCACATTCAATAACAATCGAGAGGAAACAAACAAATCACGAAGAACTCGCAAGAGCATCCGCCTTCTCCGCCGCTGTCAACTTGGCAATGAGAAGATCCATTCGATTGCGTTCCTTGTCAGCATCATCTCCTAGGTTTTCTTGGTATTCAGTCAGAATCTGCAAAAGAATCCGCATCACTTGTGCAACAATGTAGCTAATAATATTTAAAAAAAAATTCTAATAGATTAAAATGCCAGAACACACCGGGACGAGATGTTTGGTAAGTCGTTGTTCCCCGGTCTTGAGTTTGAAGAGTTTGAGTGCCCTAAGTCTGGCTGAGTTGGTGTGTGCGCAGACCTCGGCCAAGAGTACAGCAACGTTCTGTAGAGTGTAGAGTCCGACATCGAGTCGGTCCAGGTACAACTACAATGAAGATCTCAGCAAGTCTCAAGACAGACACTCACATCCACAACCAACCGCTATGGGATCCTCCTCCACGTCGTTTTCTATCTCTTTCCTCTTTCGTTTCTTCTCAAACTTTTCGACCTTCTCCCTATACTTCATGAGCAATTCAACTCCTCGATCCACCTTCAAAGCTGAGGAGAATTACGGAGCAGAAATTTATTTTTAATTCAAAAGAAGAAACGACTACTTGACTGCATAAAGGATATCCAACCTTTTCATGCTCGTGCTCCACAAACTTCTGCATAACTCTAAGACGAGCGTTGTCATCGCATGATCTCATTAGAGATGCCAGGATCTGCAAGAAAATTCCTTATGGCTCTATGTTTCCCTTGCTAGTTCTTTCCCTACCACGGTTGTTCTGTTCATACTAAGTTAATGCCACTAACAGCACAAACGTGTTCCTCGTGCTCATCTGGAGTCGAATCCTTCCTCTTCGCCTTAGCAGGAGTTCTCATGAAGAGTGGGAAGATGGTGCGTAGCCCTAAATTCAGTAGGACTCCGTTACCAAGGATTTAAAGAAAGCCTAAATATTCTAAACCTAAAATCTCGATGAACTTGGCGCAGTTCTCAGCTCCTTCGGGTCCACTCGTGGCGTGGTCGAGGACCTTGAGGGCACTCTGCCGGGAGAGCTTCGACGACTTGAGCATGAGATTCATGAGTTGAAGGCCTTCTCCCTCCAGGAACTTGCTGCGGTTCTCCGGCATCATCAGAGCAGCGCAGAGAGCATCGAAAACGTTCTCCATGAACTCTCGCTCATCTCCAGGCTGCGGATCATGTTTCTTGTATGTTGCCAAAGCCTGAAGCCAGTAGAAAATTGCCACAAATAGAAAATCAAAACATAGATGTAAAACGAGACATTCGCACAAGTAAGAAAAAAGAGCTGACCCTCAGCAGAAGATCAATGCCATCGACCTTATCACTGAGCCTTTTCTTGGCCGAGTCAGTCTGCTGCAGAACGAGAGCGAGGATTTCGGAGGCATACAACTTGTTGGCATCGAAGGGGCCACGCTGGCAAGCTCGCTTGAGCAGCCACTGGAAGAGCGAAGACGACACCGCCTCCGATTCCACCAACTCTGGTCGCAGCTCGAGCAACTGCAATGATATATTTTAAACGGAATATACCCCGTAATATACACATTAACCACTTCAGCCTATGAAGCGGACGATGCATTTGATGACTTCATTTTTTTGTAGCTGTAGCCTACTTTTAATAACTTGCTTCTCTCTCTATCTGCTACAAAAGAAATAATGACAGCAACTCACAGCTTCGATAACAGCAAGAGCATTGTGTGCAGCCTCGGCATCGTCGTTAATGCTCTCGTCTAGTCGAGAGAGGGCAGAAACCATGCAGTCCACGCAGTTCGATTCGATGAACGCGTCCGCCACCTCTCCCACTTCTTCGTTCTCACCACTCTCTCCGTCATCTTCCAACAATTCCTGCAAATCAACAGCTTCTTCGATCAACGAAAAAAATGGGAACTTGGGATATTAATGACATCATTTATAGCGCTTATTAAAAACGTGTTTAAAATAAGCAAAGGCTTAAACAACGAGCTTCACCAAATTGGGCAATAATGTGAAGCCAATAACCTTGACCAGATTGAGAACAGCAGCGACAATATCAGTGTTCTCGTGTGCAAGAAGAGTCACGAGCATCTGAGGGCCACGCAACGAAATGAAGAGAGAGAAGAGCTCAGGCTGGGCTGCTATGGATGTCAGCTCCTACCAAGAAAACTATTTAGAACCCAGAAGGTAGGTCTTTAGCATAGATTACCTGAATGGCGACGTTTAGATCTACTTCCGATTCCATAAATTTCTGCGGATCATCGGCGTGTTTAATCCTCATTTCACGATTTTTCAACGACTTCTTCTCCAGCTGAAAAGGAATCACCTGACACTTCTCAAAATAGTCATGGATTTCAAGGCGAAACTTGCCTGAGCAACAAGACGTTTCAATTGTGTTTCATCCAATTCGACAGCATCTCCGCCACTTTCAAGAGCAGCCAAGAGAGAAGAAGGATCGGATGGCGCCGAGTTGTTAGAGGGAACATCTTCCGATAACCTCGGTCGCTTTGATGATGGCTTCAACCAACCATCAAGTTAACAACTCCAACGGGATGCAAAATGAGGAAACTAAACTTACTGCTGGAGTAGCGTTTATGATCTCCGTTACATCGATGGTCGCCATCTCCTAAAATAAAAAGGAAAATAAAGACGTGACAATAACCCCGCGTAACAAACAAATAACAGAACTGACGGAAAACACGAAACGCTAGAACTTCCGCGCATTCAAAGGGGCCGGGACTCCGCTGACCGTGTTTTATGTTGGTAAAGTTCACCGCCTTACCTTGCAATAGTTACACAATTTGGATATTAAAATTTGAACCGAGTGGTGTATTTTATTAAAATTTGTTGTTATCGACTATCTTCCTTAAGGAAGAACCTTCTATTTAGTTATTTTCTATTATTTGTTATGTTATGAGTTGTGATAAAGAGCTTGTTGATGCAATGACTTCTTGCACTTATGGGCTGTTGAAATAGGCGTCAATAATAATTTATTGAATAATACATGTTTAAACCAGAAGAACATGATCAAAAAGAAAGAATATATAGGGATGCTATAGGCCGAAACATTCTTCTTGCTCAGTGGAAAAAAGGAAAAGGGAAAAGTATGAAATATTCACAGAATTCAGCAAAGAAATTAATTAAGCTTAATTTCTTCGCAGCGAACTTGTGCGAAAAAAAATTAACTCGAAGATAACAACAACAAAAAAGAATATGCTCCGGACACAGTTTCAGCATACAATTAGACACAAAAAAAAAAATTCATCGTTCCATGTCTTACTGTTATTCTGAGATGTAAATTGAAAAAAAAGTGTCGAAAAAGTGAAATTAAAAGCAAAGTCATGCGTATTTTGGAACTGTTTTGTTAGTTTTAAGAAGACAAATCGAATGATCACTCTAATGTTGCCCATTGTTGAGTTTGAAGCGATTTATGCCAATTTTCCTGCTCACGAGTTTGATCAATTGTGAATATTCAGGCGGAAATTAGGACACCATTACGTAGGACAATCCTCTAGTGAACCATTGACGGAAAACACGAAACGCTAGAACTTCCGCGCATTCAAAGGGGCCGGGACTCCGCTGACCGTGTTTTATGTTGGTAAAGTTCACCGCCTTACCTTGCAATAGTTACACAATTTGGATATTAAAATTTGAACCGAGTGGTGTATTTTATTAAAATTTGTTGTTATCGACTATCTTCCTTAAGGAAGAACCTTCTATTTAGTTATTTTCTATTATTTGTTATGTTATGAGTTGTGATAAAGAGCTTGTTGATGCAATGACTTCTTGCACTTATGGGCTGTTGAAATAGGCGTCAATAATAATTTATTGAATAATACATGTTTAAACCAGAAGAACATGATCAAAAAGAAAGAATATATAGGGATGCTATAGGCCGAAACATTCTTCTTGCTCAGTGGAAAAAAGGAAAAGGGAAAAGTATGAAATATTCACAGAATTCAGCAAAGAAATTAATTAAGCTTAATTTCTTCGCAGCGAACTTGTGCGAAAAAAAATTAACTCGAAGATAACAACAACAAAAAAGAATATGCTCCGGACACAGTTTCAGCATACAATTAGACACAAAAAAAAAAATTCATCGTTCCATGTCTTACTGTTATTCTGAGATGTAAATTGAAAAAAAAGTGTCGAAAAAGTGAAATTAAAAGCAAAGTCATGCGTATTTTGGAACTGTTTTGTTAGTTTTAAGAAGACAAATCGAATGATCACTCTAATGTTGCCCATTGTTGAGTTTGAAGCGATTTATGCCAATTTTCCTGCTCACGAGTTTGATCAATTGTGAATATTCAGGCGGAAATTAGGACACCATTACGTAGGACAATCCTCTAGTGAACCATTGACGGAAAACACGAAACGCTAGAACTTCCGCGCATTCAAAGGGGCCAGGACTCCGCTGACCGTGTTTTATGTTGGTAAAGTTCACCGCCTTACCTTGCAATAGTTACACAATTTGGATATTAAAATTTGAACCGAGTGGTGTATTTTATTAAAATTTGTTGTTATCGACTATCTTCCTTAAGGAAGAATCTTCTATTTAGTTATTTTCTATTATTTGTTATGTTATGAGTTGTGATAAAGAGCTTGTTGATGCAATGACTTCTTGCACTTATGGGCTGTTGAAATAGGCGTCAATAATAATTTATTGAATAATACATGTTTAAACCAGAAGAACATGATCAAAAAGAAAGAATATATAGGGATGCTATAGGCCGAAACATTCTTCTTGCTCAGTGGAAAAAAGGAAAAGGGAAAAGTATGAAATATTCACAGAATTCAGCAAAGAAATTAATTAAGCTTAATTTCTTCGCAGCGAACTTGTGCGAAAAAAAATTAACTCGAAGATAACAACAACAAAAAAGAATATGCTCCGGACACAGTTTCAGCATACAATTAGACACAAAAAAAAATTCATCGTTCCATGTCTTACTGTTATTCTGAGATGTAAATTGAAAAAAAAGTGTCGAAAAAGTGAAATTAAAAGCAAAGTCATGCGTATTTTGGAACTGTTTTGTTAGTTTTAAGAAGACAAATCGAATGATCACTCTAATGTTGCCCATTGTTGAGTTTGAAGCGATTTATGCCAATTTTCCTGCTCACGAGTTTGATCAATTGTGAATATTCAGGCGGAAATTAGGACACCATTACGTAGGACAATCCTCTAGTGAACCATTGACGGAAAACACGAAACGCTAGAACTTCCGCGCATTCAAAGGGGCCGGGACTCCGCTGACCGTGTTTTATGTTGGTAAAGTTCACCGCCTTACCTTGCAATAGTTACACAATTTGGATATTAAAATTTGAACCGAGTGGTGTATTTTATTAAAATTTGTTGTTATCGACTATCTTCCTTAAGGAAGAATCTTCTATTTAGTTATTTTCTATTATTTGTTATGTTATGAGTTGTGATAAAGAGCTTGTTGATGCAATGACTTCTTGCACTTATGGGCTGTTGAAATAGGCGTCAATAATAATTTATTGAATAATACATGTTTAAACCAGAAGAACATGATCAAAAAGAAAGAATATATAGGGATGCTATAGGCCGAAACATTCTTCTTGCTCAGTGGAAAAAAGGAAAAGGGAAAAGTATGAAATATTCACAGAATTCAGCAAAGAAATTAATTAAGCTTAATTTCGTCGCAGCGAACTTGTGCGAAAAATTAACTCGAAGATAACAACAACAAAAAAGAATATGCTCCGGACACAGTTTCAGCATACAATTAGACACAAAAAAAAATAATTCATCGTTCCATGTCTTACTGTTATTCTGAGATGTAAATTGAAAAAAAAGTGTCGAAAAAGTGAAATTAAAAGCAAAGTCATGCGTATTTTGGAACTGTTTTGTTAGTTTTAAGAAGACAAATCGAATGATCACTCTAATGTTGCCCATTGTTGAGTTTGAAGCGATTTATGCCAATTTTCCTGCTCGCGAGTTTGATCAATTGTGAATATTCAGGCGGAAATTAGGACACCATTACGTAGGACATTCCTCTAGTGAACCATTGACGGAAAACACGAAACGCTAGAACTTCCGCGCATTCAAAGGGGCCGGGACTCCGCTGACCGTGTTTTATGTTGGTAAAGTTCACCGCCTTACCTTGCAATAGTTACACAATTTGGATATTAAAATTTGAACCGAGTGGTGTATTTTATTAAAATTTGTTGTTATCGACTATCTTCCTTAGGGAAGAACCTTCTACTCAGTTATTTTCTATTTGTTATGTTATGAGTTGTGATAAAGAGCTTGTTGATGCAATGACTTCTTGCACTTATGGGCTGTTGAAATAGGCGTCAATAATAATTTATTGAATAATACATGTTTAAACCAGAAGAACATGATCAAAAAGAAAGAATATATAGGGATGCTATAGGCCGAAACATTCTTCTTGCTCAGTGGAAAAAAGGAAAAGGGAAAAGTATGAAATATTCACAGAATTCAGCAAAGAAATTAATTAAGCTTAATTTCTTCGCAGCGAACTTATGCGAAAAATTAACTCGAAGATAACAACAACAAAAAAGAATATGCTCCGGACACAGTTTCAGCATACAATTAGACACAAAAAAAAAATAATTCATCGTTCCATGTCTTACTGTTATTCTGAGATGTAAATTGAAAAAAAAGTGTCGAAAAAGTGAAATTAAAAGCAAAGTCATGCGTATTTTGGAACTGTTTTGTTAGTTTTAAGAAGACAAATCGAATGATCACTCTAATGTTGCCCATTGTTGAGTTTGAAGCGATTTATGCCAATTTTCCTGCTCGCGAGTTTGATCAATTGTGAATATTCAGGCGGAAATTAGGACACCATTACGTAGGACATTCCTCTAGTGAACCATTGACGGAAAACACGAAACGCTAGAACTTCCGCGCATTCAAAGGGGCCGGGACTCCGCTGACCGTGTTTTATGTTGGTAAAGTTCACCGCCTTACCTTGCAATAGTTACACAATTTGGATATTAAAATTTGAACCGAGTGGTGTATTTTATTAAAATTTGTTGTTATCGACTATCTTCCTTAGGGAAGAACCTTCTACTCAGTTATTTTCTATTTGTTATGTTATGAGTTGTGATAAAGAGCTTGTTGATGCAATGACTTCTTGCACTTATGGGCTGTTGAAATAGGCGTCAATAATAATTTATTGAATAATACATGTTTAAACCAGAAGAACATGATCAAAAAGAAAGAATATATAGGGATGCTATAGGCCGAAACATTCTTCTTGCTCAGTGGAAAAAAGGAAAAGGGAAAAGTATGAAATATTCACAGAATTCAGCAAAGAAATTAATTAAGCTTAATTTCTTCGCAGCGAACTTGTGCGAAAAATTAACTCGAAGATAACAACAACAAAAAAGAATATGCTCCGGACACAGTTTCAGCATACAATTAGACACAAAAAAAAGAAATCAGTCAATGCATACGAAAATGCTTCTTCCATCCGTTAGGGTGTAGTCCTCCTTGTCCCTGTTCTGCACGAGTTGTACCCCCTGGCAATCCATCCCTCTGTAATAACCCGAAGGAGACGAGTCGAAGGCAGTCTTGTAGTATGCTCTCCCGTAGAACCCTCGGCAGACTGTTTCGAACAGTTCATGAGGAAAGAGGCCTTTGAGCTGATGCAAACTCTATAATAATTATTAACTGGTAGTGATTATGTAAAGCAAAAAAATATACATATATATATATATATATTTACTGTGAAACATATATAAGAAAAAAGTTTTAGAGTGGAAACGTACAAGTCTCGGGCTCATGACGAGTCGAGTAAGATTCTCCACGTTTCTCTGCTTGCGCGCGACATGCTATAACATACATATTTAATTAGTCTAAGTAGCTTTTTCTAATTTCTCGTCTCAGATATTCATAGACATAATCAAATGTTAAGAGAGCCTGTCTGAGAGATTCGACCACGGGCCAATTAAGGTAGTGCAGGGAATAAAATTATTTTTTGATTTTAATTTTATTTGAAGGGTTCCTGTAGCACCCTATGGGGATTCCAAAAACATTTTTTTCAAAAATTTATTTTTGTTTTTAAGCACAGTATACCTCGAAATGTCGAAATGAGTTAAATAGCCATAACTTTTTGTAAACTCAACGAAATTGAATTTTGAAAAGTTTATTACGTTCAGCAATCGCAGGGGCATAAAAAAGTCGTAAAAAAATTTTTGAAAAAAATTCATTTAAGGGGTCATATTGACTCCCAAATGTATCGGAGGTGCGGTTTGGGCTCGAAAGCGCGCGAATACGACACCACCACGTGAAAGAGGAGCATTTAAAACCCCTAGTACAATGGTTCACTAAAGGATTGTCCTACATAATGATGTCCTAATTTCTGCCTGAACATTCACAATTGATCAAACTCGTGAGCAGGAAAATTGGCATAAATCGCTTCAAACTCAACAATGGGCAACATTAGAGTGATCATTCGATTTGTCTTCTTAAAACTAACAAAACAGTTCCAAAATACGCAAGACTTTGCTTTTAATTTCACTTTTTCGACACTTTTTTTTGGAAAAACCCTTTCTCTGTGTCTTGACATCGGCACCTTTTCGCCTGTTTCTGATATTTGTTGAGCAGAACGCGCCATAGTTTTACCTTTGTAAGAAAGATATTCAATTTTACGTAGTTTACATAGGTTTGCAACTGAATTGGACGACGTAATAGATGCGATTTTGCGGCCAGAAACTCCTAACTCCGCAAATTATCAAAATTTTAAATCGCCGAATCCTTCCCGAGCATGAAGTTCTTGAGCTAGAAACAAGATGGGATTGTTCACCAGTCGATTTCATGCCGATATGGTATATTTGTGCAACACTACAAAAAAAATAATTGGTAAATTGTTTTTTCGTATCTCAAATAATTCCCCTATAACTACGGAAATGTAACTTTATGACTCATTTTCAAAGGAATTTCTGAATTTAACTTTGACCACATCAAAGAACGGGTTTTTTTGAACCTGTACAATTGCCCATCACTTCAATATAGCTACAATCTTTTTGATAATCTATAATTAGAGATAGAAATCCGATGACTTTTTTTTTTTCGAAAAAAATTTTTTTTTTCAAATCGTTCTTTTGCCGTATGTTATAGGTTGGGAAAGAAGAAAGTCAATTTTATTCTTTATAATAATGCTTTTTGCTTCGTCCATTTTCAATATACATACATCTCAGAATAATTCATCGTGAATTTCGGGATCAAAATAATTCATCGTTCCATGTCTTACTGTTATTCTGAGATGTAAATTGAAAAAAAAGTGTTGAAAAAGTGAAATTAAAAGCAAAGTCATGCGTATTTTGGAACTGTTTTGTTAGTTTTAAGAAGACAAATCGAATGATCACTCTAATGTTGCCCATTGTTGAGTTTGAAGCGATTTATGCCAATTTTCCTGCTCACGAGTTTGATCAATTGTGAATATTCAGGCGGAAATTAGGACACCATTACGTAGGACAATCCTCTAGTGAACCATTGTACTAGGGGTTTTAAATGCTCCTCTTTCACGTGGTGTTGTCGTATTCGCGCGCTCGAAACGTTTTCGTGCCCAAACCGCACCTCCGATACATTTGGGAGTCAATATGACCCCTTAAATGAATTTTTTTCAAAAAAATTTGTATGACTTTTTTATGCCACTGCGATTGCTGAACGTAATAAACTTTTCAAAATTCAATTTCGTTGAGTTTACAAAAAGTTATGGCTATTTAACTCATTTCGACATTTCGAGGTATACTGTGCTTAAAAGCAAAAATAAATTTTTGAAAAAATGTTTCTGGAATCCCCATAGGGTGCTACAGGAACCCTTCAAATAAAATTAAAATCAAAAAATAATTTTATTCCCTGCACGCCTGCGGTCGAGCCTATCAGAATGGCTCTCTTAAAGTTTCTCCTTCAACTAAATCTGTTATGCCATGTCTTTTTAATTATGTTTAAAGTTTTTTTTATTAAGAGAACATACCTTGTGCAGGGCCTCCGTGAGATTAGTCAGCTGAAAAAAAAAACAATGTCAATGTAAATAATAACCTCATTTTTGTAGCTGTAGTAACTTGCTGCTCTCTCTCTCTCTCTCTCTTTCTGCTACAAAAGAAAAGAAATAATGACAGCAACCCACAGCTTCGTTAACAGTAACAGCATTGCGTTCAGCCTCGGCATAATCGTTAATGCTCTCGTTTACTCGAGAGAGGGCAGAGACCATGCAGTCCACGCAGTTCGATTCGCTAAACGCGTTCGCCAACTCTCCCACTTCTTCGTTCTCACCACTCTCTCCGTCATCTTCCAACAATTCCTGCAAATCAACAGCTTCTTCGATCAACGAAAAAAATGGGAACTTGGGATATTAATGACATCATTTATAGCGCTTGTTAAAAACGTGTTTAAAATAAGCAAAGGCTTAAACAACGAGCTTCAACAAATTGGGCAATAATGTGAAGCCAATAACCTTGACCAGATTGAGAACAGCAGCGACAATATCAGTGTTCTCGTGTGCAAGAAGAGTCACGAGCATCTGAGGGCCACGCAACGAAATGAAGAGAGAGAAGAGCTCAGGCTGGGCTGCTATGGATGTCAGCTCCTACCAAGAAAACTATTTAGAACCCAGAAGGTAGGTCTTTAGCATAGATTACCTGAATGGCGACGTTTAGATCTACTTCCGATTCCATAAATTTCTGCGGATCATCGGCGTGTTTAATCCTCATTTCACGATTTTTCAACGACTTCTTCTCCAGCTGAAAAGGAATCACCTGATACTTCTCAAAATAGTCATGGATTTCAAGGCGAAACTTGCCTGAGCAACCAGACGTTTCAATTGTGTTTCATCCAATTCGACAGCATCTCCGCCACTTTCAAGAGCAGCCAAGAGAGAAGAAGGATCGGATGGCGCCGAGTTGTTAGAGGGAACATCTTCCGATAACCTCGGTCGCTTTGATGATGGCTTCAACCAACTATCAAGTTAACAACTCCAACGGGATGCAAAATGAGGAAACTAAACTTACTGCTGGAGTAGCGTTTATGATCTCCGTTACATCGATGGTCGCCATCTCCTAAAATAAAAAGGAAAATAAAGACGTGACAATAACCCCGCGTAACAAACAAATAACAGAACTGACGGAAAACACGAAACGCTAGAATTCCCGCGCATTCAAAGGGGCCGGGACTCCGCTGGCCTTGTTTTATGTTGGTAAAGTTCACCGCTTTACCTTGGAATAGTTACACAATACGGATATTAAAATTTGAACCGAAGTGGTGTATTTTATTTAAACTTGTTGTTTGTGTCCGGTTACGTGCATTCTTCAACGACGTTCGCTCCTTTCTCTTTGTAATCTCTCGCCATGAGTTACACACGGTTTCAGAGACAAGCGCTGAAATACGGCACGTGGAAGGGCTTGCTTTCCTTTTACATTCAATTTACAATTTTCTTCGTAGTTTAGTATTTTTGTTTTGTTATTTTGTGGTATAGTCTGACTCGGTCGAGCGCGGAAATGCAGCGCGGACTAAAGTCGCTTTGTTCAGTAATCACAACGCACAGAAGAATGGCTGCCACCGGCGATTCCAGCGCCAAGGTTCGGGGATTCAATTCGATGCTCGTTGTAATATTGTTTCTATGCCCGAGAATTGTTGTTGTTCTTTGGAGTGTTCCTGCATGATCGGCCGAATTGTTAAATAATTATTTCCACATTGAATTTTTTTCTTCTTAAGGTGATGCGAATGGACACTCTGAACCCGCAAGTGAAGACGATGGAGTACGCCGTGAGAGGCCCCATCGTCATCCGCGCTGTCCAACTCGAGAAGGAACTCGCCAACGGCACCCCCAAGCCATTCAAGTCGGTCATCAAGGCCAACATTGGAGATGCGCATGCTATGGGCCAGAAGCCAATCACTTTCATTCGACAGGTCACTTCGTCTTTATTTTAAATTACATCTCTTCATGCTTGTTTATGCCCATGCTGATAAGCTAATTGACAGCACTGAGAAAACCTACTTGATAAGGAAGTAAGTGTCTGTAGAAATGGCGTTATCTTTGTCAATCAGTTGTGGGTTTTTTCAGTCTTCTATATACAGAACGCACTTTGAGTGGCGTGCAATATAGTAAGGAATGAGAAATGAATATGACTGTAAGTTGTAGGTTCTCGCAGCAGTGGCAAACCAGAGTGTGCTGGAGAGCGGTAGCTTGCCTTCGGATGTAGTGGAGAGAGCCAAGACAATTCTCGGTGGCTGCGGTGGCCAGTCAGTCGGGGCCTATTCGCAGAGCACTGGAATTGATGTCATTCGACAGCATGTCGCCAAGTTCATCCAGGCAAGAGTCTGCTCTTTCTTCTTTGTCAAAAAGATTTCTGTAAGCAGAAATCTCAGTTCTCTACTCTCGTCTACTTCCATTTTTTGATTTGATTCTAGCTGAAATTCCCAAAAATTACTTAACAGGACAGAGACGGCGGAATCCCCTGCGACCCCGAGAATGTCATTCTCTCCGGAGGGGCTTCGGAGTCGATTAGAAACGTCCTCAAGCTCTTCATCAACCGAGACTCTTCTCGCAAAGTGGGAGTGATGGTCCCCATTCCTCAGTATCCACTCTACTCCGCCACCATCGAAGAGTTCGGACTCGGACAGGTCTGGTTTTTTTTCTTCCCTTAGCTATCAAGATTTGTTCTCTAGTTACGATTACACTCCAGAAGTTGAGGTGGGCTACTTCCTGGACGAGGGCAACAACTGGGGACTGGACGAGGCCGAGCTGGAGAGATCTCTCGAAGAGAGCAAGAAGGAGTTTGACACTCGAGTTGTTGTCGTTATCAACCCCGGCAATCCTACTGGACAGGCAAGGGACTATTTATTTTTGTTAATTACTGTAACAGTTTTGAGATCATTATTTTCATGGATTATCATCTTCAAGCATGAAGAATTGTAAAGTTGCAGGTGCTGACCCGCGCGAACATCGAAATGATCATTAAATTCGCCCATCGTCACAATCTCTTCATTATGGCCGACGAAGTCTACCAAGACAATGTCTATGCTCCTGACAGCAAATTCCACTCCTTCAAGAAAGTGCTCTACGGAATGGGAGAGCCGTACACCAAGTGAGCATCTTCACATCTCTCCTTCTCTCTCTCTCTCTCTCTCTCTCGCTCTCTCTCTCTTGCTCTCTCTCTCTCTCTCTCTCTCTCTTTCACTATCTCTTTCTCTCTACTCTTTCTCTCTCTTTCACTATCTCTTTCTTTCTCTCTCTCTCTCTCTCTCTCTCTCTCCCTCCCCCTCTCTCTTTCACTCTCTTCTCTTCTCTCTCTCACTCACTCACTCACTCTCTCTCTCTCTCTCTCTCTCTCTCTCTCATCTTCCAGAATGGAGTTGGCCTCGTTCCACTCCGTCTCGAAGGGCTACATGGGTGAGTGCGGTCTGCGTGGTGGGTACGTGGAGTTCGCGAACTTCGACCCCGACGTCTACGTCATGTTCAAGAAGATGATCTCCGCCAAGCTCTGCTCAACCATTCTCGGCCAGGTACGATCCAGATTCATTTACTCTTTTTTATGGGTTTATGTCTACAGCGGTCAACTGCGCAACGCACTGTAACTCCGTGTACTTATTATTTGAAATGATGGAATTGCAGCGGTCTGCGCAAGCGACTGTTGCTCTTTCTGCACACCCTCTAAATTCTTATTGTTATCTATCTATCATTCTGGTGTCCGTAAATAAATTTTGATAAGTATTGGGTAACTGGTGGAGTTGAGGTTGTGATGGACACGGTGGTGAACCCTCCCCGGCCCGGAGAGCCCTCCCACCAGCAGTGGGCAGCCGAGAGAGAAGCCGTTCTCGCTTCACTCAAGCAACGCGCTCTGCTCGTCGAACAGGCTTACGGCTCCATTGATGGTATCACTTGCAACCCTGTTCAGGTCTACTCTCTCGATCCTTCTCTCTATCTCTCTCCTCCCCTCTCTCTATCTCTCTCTCTTTCTCTCTTTCTCTCTTTCGAACGAATTAAACTTCATAAGCGTTGCGAGATTCCAGGGCGCCATGTATGCGTTCCCTCAGCTGCACCTGCCTGAGAAGGCAGTTGAAGCAGCGCGTGCAGCGGGTCAAGAGCCAGACTTCTTCTATGCAATGCAGCTCCTCGAGGCAACCGGAGTGTGCATTGTGCCCGGCAGCGGATTCGGCCAGAAGCCAGGGACCTTCCACTTCCGAACCACGATCCTCCCCCAGGCAGAGCTCATGAAGGATATGCTTGCCCGCTTTAAGAGCTTCCATGAGGGATTCCTCCAGCGCTACAAGTAGAGAACTCGTCTTTGCCAGTCTCTTCTTTATTCTCTTCCCTCCATTTACGGGGGGTAGACCCTAGTTGTTACAAGTACATCGTACCCGATATTACCGCTCATTTACCCTCTATTGCCGTTCACTTGATCCGGTTTTCATAACGTGCCAATGCGAAGTCACATCGTGTATAGATTTTCCGCGTTGTAGTAGAGAGATTTATTCCTTTATAGGGATCTGCATCAGTGATATCTTCCCAATCCTTCAGTATCTATATAGGCATCCTCTGATATGTTAGAATTATACAGTGTATATTGGAGAGAGATTATCATGACTACAGAGTAGGCTCCTTGTAATATGAAATGTACAACACGAAACTTGTCTCACCTAACGAACTCACACGAGTAGAGGAAATGGAGATAAGTAAAGGAAAAGAGAAAGGAAGACACGGAAAGAGTTTAAGCAGAGTGGCAAGGGACCACCTCAAATTAAGTAAGAGCAGGCGGAGAAGAGATCTCTTTTGTCCGGGAAAGGGGACCCTTGAGTGTCCCAGCTTGGCAGAGAAAAGTAGAAGCAACGGCAAGAACTAGCACTGGGAACAGTAGGAAGGAGGGGGGTTGTCATGTTCGAGAGAGAGACCACGGCATTCTGAGAGGGGCAGACCGGAAGAGTCCACCGACTGCTGAATTCTCCTCATCACCATGTCCAGCAGACAGTCCACTGCCTTTTCCACGTTCGTTGCCGTACATGCTGATGTCTCGAAGTAGGCTAGTCTGAAAGAAGAGAGAGCTATTTATCTCGTGGTATCCTAATCTCCCTTTCTCTCTCTCTCTCTCTCTCTCTCTCTCTCTCTCTCTCTCTCTCTATTTCTGTCTCTCTATTTCTATCTTTCTATACTCGTGGTATTTAATATTAACTTTCTCATCTTTCTCTCGGTCTCTTTTATTAATTCTCTCTCTATATCTCTCCCTCTCCCTTCATCCGACCAACCCAAGCTGATCAGCGAGTTGCCTTGCCCTCGCCGTGCTAACTTGCCGTCGATTCTCCAAATCCGCCTTGTTCCCGCAAATAATGATGTCAGGCGTTTCGCAGTAAGCGTGCACCTGCACGAAGAAAACGGATAAGTTGTAAAAGCAGGTGAATCTATTGGAGGTAAGGGTAGTGGCAGGCCAAGACAATCTTCAGTCACGTGTGATCTTCACATTTCCGAAAAGTTAAACATTTTAGGTCATTTTATTGAATGAATCAACGCAATCTCCATAAATATTGATGGTTTTATTTAATCAGTGTATACTATGTTTACTTAACGTTAGCTGTATTAAATGTGGCTGAAAGCGAGGTGTCGAACTTAATTTTAGCGACATGTCACTGGAAATGGCAAAAATATGCAGAATTATACGAATCGAATAGCCAAATTGTGTGCTGATTGCCTGCACATAGTAGGAAAATTGGTCGATAATTTGTGAGAGAGAGAGATAAAGGATAAAGTTGCAGAGAATCTGAGAGAGACAGCGAGAGAAAAGCAACAGGCCGAAGGAAGAAGCTAAATTATGAGATTAAAAACATGAAGATGACCTTTAGCTGACTGAGCCAGTCGCGAATGTTCAGAAAGGATTGCTCGTTCGTGATGTCGAAGATGAGAATGAAACCCATGGCATCGCGGAAGAAGGCTGTTGTCAAGCTACGGAATCTGAGAGGATAATTATATTGAGGAGAGAGAAAGAGTGAGAGCGCGAAAGAGGAAAGAGAGATTGAGAGACGGAGAAGAGAAGGAGAGAGAGTACGAAAGAGAGAGAGAGAGAGAGAGAGAGAGAGAGAGAGAGAGAAAGAGAGAAAGAAAGGTACAGTACGTACAAGACTGTATGTGTTGTCAAACAATTCTTTAATATGTGAATAAAAAGTATTAAAAGTAAAAGATGATGAGAAAAGATGTTCTGACCTCTCCTGTCCTGCAGTATCCCATAGTTGAAGAAGAACTCGCTGTCCACGCCCGCCGAAGCCGCCTCGACTGCTCTTGTACACCTTGTCATAAGGATATGCATAAAGAAATGCAGACGAAGAGTACGGAATTATACACCAATTATTTTCCATTACTGACTCACCACTTTCTTCTCTTTGAAGTCGATGCCAACTGTGGAGATGAATTGACCAGTGAATGTATTCTCTGTGTAGCGATGCTATAATCATCCATGTTTATCCAATCAAGTTGGAGAGAGAAAGCGAGAGAAGTGGGAGAGCGAGGGAAAAGAAAAGAGAGCGAGAGCGAGAGATCGAGAAGAAGAGAGAGAGAGTGTGTGATTGAGAGATAGAGAGATAGAGAGATAGAGAGAGAGAGAGAGAGAGAGAGAGTGATAACCAACCAAGAGTGAAGTCTTGCCGACACCGGAATCGCCGAGAGCGAGAAACTTAAGGAGATAGTCGTAGTCGGCCATGGCAGTGAGACAAGGCTTCTCCCTCTCTTGGTCGGCAATTCTGTGTCTACTCGAAGGCCGCCTTCTATCGATTCTGCCATTTCCTGCACACAGTGCTGCTTCCTCCCCCTCCTTCCTCTCTCTCTCTCTCTCTCTCTCTCTCTCTCTCTCTTCTCTCTTTCATTCTCGCCCTGGACTGATATGGCCCCATTGGCAATGCCTCCGGGTGGCCTTTCTCTCTCGCTGTCTCTTTCCTCTGCAACTGACATCTTCCGCGTCCGTTGACTTCCTTCCCATTCCAATCTTCTCGACCTTTTCAGCGACTCTTTCTCGAGTGCATTTCACTTGCCATTTCAGTCATTTTTTTCATATTAGATGCATGCTTACATTGATGGAAGTAACAGTAATTGGCACATCAAACTGAAACCAATAAAAGGATACCTTCTCCAGTCTCTCCGCTACTTCCTCTTTTCATACACCTACAAATCTACTTAGAATTTGAACAGGCAGTTATAATAATGAATGCTACGTTTGTGCTATCTGCTCAACCAAAAGCTTTTAAAAACTACAAAAGTGAATATAAAATGTACATTTATACATATGTATGTATGCGTGAAAATGAGCATACATGAATTCGTCTTCTAATTAATCCTTTGATTTTATCTACAATATTTTTTTCTTTTTTGCTTTGGAAGTACATATAACGGTTCCAAGACTATTCTCATCTTCTTTATCTCAAGGCAAAGGTGACGAAGGGAAGATTCACATGGACATGTATAAATGACTAACAATAAGATACAAAGAGTGGGTAAGAAAGAGAGAGCATAAGACTGATTAGAAAGAGAGAGAAGATTGCGAATGACGAAAGGAGAATATTATGTTTTGTGACGAATCTCCAAAGAGTGGCGAATAGATGAGAGAATCTGGAATCATCGTTTATAGAAAAAAAAACCCCGTTCACATTCTACTCAAATCATAGGCAATTCAACAGGGAAAAGAGAGCCTGACTAGCGGAATACTTCTCTCTTTCGTTTCTTATTCTCATGCATAGATTCGATATTCTGTGAAATAAAATAGCAGTTTTTAAATTAGGACAACGGAGGGAGATCTCTTCAGCGTCTTTGTGTAGACCTTTCAAAAAAGATAAAACGTGTTCTTAATTAATCATGAAGGACAATGGATTGAGAGGCAAATATACAGCTTCTGCTATTGTGTATTGCATAGATTTAAAGCATAAAGAGTCCCCGGCGACAAATGCAATAATGAGCTTTTCTATTTGGTCGACTAAGGCACGCAGTTCATGAGGGAATACACAGATTGAGACACTCTCTCCACCATTCGAAAGGCTTCCTAATGAAATAGGATTAAAGAGAGTGGGAGATGGATTGGGAGAAGGTTTACGAGGGGTTGAAAGCGTGGAGGGCGGGGGCGGGCGGCGCGAATTGCTGTTTCTTTCTTCTCCGTCGACGACTCCAGCAGCACGCTGCGAGGGCGGTGATGGCAGAGACGAACATGCACACGAGGAGGAGCAGGGAGAGCGCGAGGGCCCAGACGGGCGCCGCGCCCGACGCGGTCACCACTCCCTCCCCCCAGCCATGCGACTGGGCACGGCTTGTTGTCGTCGTTGTGCTGCTCGCCGACAACTTCAAAATTATTATTTTATCCTCACTTTTTGCTGCTCAAACGTTCACGAAAGAATTCCCGAAAAATGCACGAAGTACATTAAAAACATGGTCGATTACGTCATACTATATACATAGTATATGCATAGAGCATAATTTAGTCAACACATTGAACATGTAAAATTGCAGGAAACAAATTGACATAAGAAGAAAAAGAGAGAATGACCTGAGGAGAGCGAAGCACAAGAACGGTGACTACGGAGTCATTGCTGGTGACGGGAAGCCGAGAGCAGCCTTGGGCAGCATCGCAAGACGCGAGAAGACAAGAGGAGGAGGGACTGCCGGAGACAACTCCGGACAGAGTCACCGCGTCGCAATCTGAGAAGAACGTTCGTCTTTTACTGACGAAAGATAAAGAGATATCTTGAAATGAAGAAAGAAAGTAAAAGATGTACGCGGATGGTGGCAGCAGAGCTCGAGGCACTGCGTCATGTCGCTGGCATCAGCAGAGAGGATCTGAGTGGCCCTCTCTCCGAGTCGGAAGTTCGGATGCACTTGGAGCTGGCCGCATGACGTGGCTGCTGCCCTGCCGAAGATGTGCAGCAGAGAGAGCAGCAGCGGCAGCATCCCCTCTCCGTCTCTTCTTCTTAGACTCTCAGCCACATCCTCTCTCTCCTTCTCTCCTGAAACATGCACGGATCCGTGAAGAGGTGCGCGCGAGAGACAAGAAGCTGCTTCATGAGAGCCTATCTTCACGCTAAGACACTGGGAGTGCGCAATCGCGGATCGCCTTCCCATCCTTCTCTTTCTCTCTTTATCTCTCTCTCTCTCTCTCTCTCTCTCTCTCTCTTTCTCTCTCCCTCTCTCTGTCTCTCTCTCTCTCCCTCTCTCTGTCTCACTCTTCTCACCTCCGCTTTGCCACGTCCGTTCCCGTGCAGTAGTTGCCTTCTCCTCCGAGCTTCTTCTTCAACGGAAGATATAAAGTGTCCGAGGCAAAAATATCTGCAAAACGTGACTCCGTTGTGAAATCGCAAAAGAACACAGCCTTCTGGGGATGAGGCTCGTGATCAAAAGCTTTGAAAAGAGAGAAGTTCCTAATGGCTTCTGTCAATTGTGAAATAAGTAATGGCAATAACGGCGCGGAGCTTGGGAGAGGAAGAATGGAAAAGGAGCTCAAGCAGAAAGAACGCAAATGCAAGAATGGGCTGTTGCCACGGAGACTTGGCACTTTGGGCGCTCTCTTCCGCTGCCTACTCTCGTATAACTCCTGTAGGGAATGGTAGGAAGGTTACGGAGTGAGAGAGAAGGAGAGGAGAGAGAGGAGAGGGAGAGGAGAGAGAGAAGTGAAATGTGATTGGATCAAGTATTTGTAGCAAAAGATGGCACCGTTCAGTAGATTTATGCACGAGTGAAATGAAACGGGCTACGATGAATAGAAGTTGCGAGTGAGAGGAAAGAGAGAAAAAGGAGCTGGGAAAGTGAGAGAGAGAGAGAGCAAGAAAGAGAGAGAGAGAGAGAGAGAGAGAGAGAGAGAATGTAATAGAGAAAGGACAAAGAAAACAGTGTGAACGAAAAGGACAAGACGTTGATATGAGAAGACATAGGAAATAGTGTTCAGAGTGAAGGAGAGGATTACGGAATAAGAAAGGCGTGGGAGAGAGCAAGAAAAAGAGTGTAGAGGGCGCGATGAAAGAGGGAGGAGATTTGATTGAGCGATTAGAAAGGGAGCGAGGGATAGCTATGACGGGTCAGGCAGAAAGGAGAAGCCGATTCGGGTGGCAGGGGAAAACAGGCAGAGGGAGGAGGACATCTTAGGAACCATCCAGGACTTCTTATGGCTTCTTCCGCCAATTCACTCATCCTTGAAAGGAAGCTGCCAACTCTTCGGCTGGGTGAGCAAGGAAAGAGGACGTGAGGCAGTAGTGAGAGATTTGAAAGAAGAGAGAGTGGGAGTGAGAGAGAGTGAGTGAGAGAGAGTGAGAGAGAGAGTGAGAGAGAGAGAGACTGATGAGAGTGCACACCTGGTAGAATACCTCATTATCCTGATGGGACATCGTAAGGAGATACTATCTAGCGAAACAGAGGAGAAAAGAGAGTGGATAACAGAGAGGGTGGAGAGTCAACGAGAGAAGGAAAGGTGAAGAACAAGCTGAACGGGGAAGGAAGTTGATAACGGTATGTTGCCATGATATGGTATTTGATATGCGAGATCGAAGAAGAGCACTTTATAAGACGCCACTGTGCACCTACATATCTCACCTGTGTGAACTATTTCCTCGTCTACATACTTCAAGCTCACCCTCTTTCTCTTTCGCTCTCTCTCTCTCTCTCTTCGTTCTCTCTTCCGTCTCTCTCTTTCAACTCTCAGCCCCCTTCACGTGCTCACTCTTTGCTTCTGAAAAAGCTTTGCTGTGTGCATGGTCACGAATATCTTCAGCTTATCCCTTAGCATATACTGAACGGTTGTGGGAAGGGGACGATGAAAGTAGAGAATGTGAGGTAGGAAGGAGAGAGGACAACGAGGAAGCACAGAGAGAAAGAGAGGGTGAGAGAGCGAAATATACAGAGAAAGATGATGAGATGTAGAGTCAGCAGAGAAAATCTACGAAAGATGCACAATCGTTGATAGCAGGAAAGTAGTATTAAATGAGCAGGCAATAAATAAGTACAGTGTAAGAGAAAGAGAGCGAGAGAAAGAAAGTGGGAGGGATAAACAAGGGGAGAGTGAGAGAAACAAGAGGGTAAATGGGGAAATAAGTGCTAATAAGAGCGGCGGTTGAGGGAAAAGAGAAAGGTGACGGTAATGAAGAGTGGGGCTGCATATTCCCACTGGACTGACCGATGGCTCTCTCCATGCCTACATTCATATCACTCCTCCTCCCCGTTCATATTTGTTTAGATGGCGTTGAGGTCGACTGATGAGGGCGGAGATTGAGTGAGATAGAGAGAGCCAATGAGAGAGGGCGGAAAAGAGGAAGAACGAGAGAAATGAAAGAGAGAGAGAGAGAGAAGTAGAGAAGGAGAGAAAGAGACAGAGAGAAGAGCTGGTAGAGATAATACTAAATAGACTTGGAGAGGAAGATCTTAAGATAGAATGCTTTGGAACAAGAGAGTATTCAGGAGGAGGAAAAGACTGTCTCAACATATTAGGCAGTAACTGAAGACAAATGCGGGAGAGAAGCAGAGAGAATAAAAGAGTGGTTGAGAAAGAAGGAGGGGAAGATGTGTTAGAAGTGTAGAGAAGAAAAGAAGCAAATCAAAACAGAGGCTGCACGCGATTCCGATAACGAAGAACTGTCTCACTGCTCTTCTCTTGTTAGGGCTTGAGGAAAAAGTGTAGCTTGAAGGTAAAAAATTGAAGAAGAGTGACCGCATAAGAGCGAGAGCGATGTTTGCGCCGCTCTCCACAATCCACAACTATCAAATCATGGCCACACCAGGAGGCAGATCGAGAGAGATTACGACGGATAAAGAGATGCAAAAGGTCATCCATTCGAGAGATGAGAAGAGAGCGAAGGAGGTGATGGTTAACAGGCAGAGATCAAGCAGAGAAGAGAGGAGAGAGCACTCCTCTTCTCATACAACTCAGACCCCATCACATTCAGTCTCATTATCATTCTAATGGGAATTGGACAGAGTGGATGTGAGGAAGAGGAGGAGAGGCCATGCAGGCGGAGAGAGACATTGTGATCGAGAGAGAGAGAGAGAGAGAGAGAAAGAGAAAAAGAAAGAGAGTGAGTAAGAGAGAGAGAGAGAGAGAGAGAGAGAGAGAAAGAGAGTGAGAGAGTGAGAGAGAGAGCACCGGAGCGGTAAAGGAACAAAGAAATGTGGGCCTACTGAAAAAGAGAGCAACGAATTTCCAAGGTGTTTGTCCGGTAATAAAATGAAGAGTGTAAAACAGTCTAGAGGACACTGAATGATCTTAAATAATAACAATGACCTCACTCACAATGACGGTGTACGAGCTAGAAGAAAAGAGAGGATGACTATGCCGAAGAGGGACAGAGAGGGAGAGAGAGAGAGAGAGAGAGAGAGAGAGAAAGGAGAGGGAGAGAGAGAGAGTAAGAGATACAAAGAGAGAAAGAGAGAGAAAAGCAGGGAAATGGAGAGAATAAAAAAACAAGTTAAAGGAGTATGAAGACGACCGAGACGAGACTGAAAAAGGAAGGGAGGATTGAGAGAGAGAGAGAGAGAGAGAGAGGAGAGAGAAGAGAGAGAGAGAGAGAGGCGGAGCAAGTACCTGAAGCATTTACTGAGCTTTTCTTTTCTATTCATACATTCGTGTTTCGTTTACAAATTCGCCTATGCAATTTAATAGATGAGAGTTCTCAACCGTATCTCTGTCTTCTTTTCCTTCTCTTCCATCTCTGTCTTCTCATTCTCTCTCATCTCTGTCTTTTCTCTCTTCCATTCCTCACTTCTCTTTTCCTTCTCTTCCATCTCTCCCACCACCTTTAACTCCGAACCTAATCCAGGTGATTAGCCATCGTGAGAAAGAACAAAACGACTGAGCTAAATATGGAAGAAACTGACAGGCGAAGCAGGCCCAGTAATTGCGGAAAGTCAAGCTGATCTGTTTCTCTTTCTATCCCTCTCAATCTCTCTCCTCTCTCCACTCTCTTCATTTTCTCTCTCATCACTTCTATCGTTCTAGCACTCCTTCTTTCCCCTTTGTCTCTCTCCCTCTTCGCTTACCAAACAACTTGAATAGACAGTCCGGGTCCACTGAATGAGGACCGGCGAGAGCGGGAAGAGTTTTCCTCCTCTGAGACAGAAGACAGAGGATGGAGGTGAGAGAGAGAGAGAGAGATTGAGTGAGAGAGCGAGAAAGAGAGAGAGATTGAGTGAGAGAGCGAGAAAGAGAGAGAGATTGACGGGATGAGGGACAGGGAAGAGCAAGAGAGACAGAAGACAATTGCAGAAGAGAGTGCAGAATACTCGTGTGGTGAGAGAGTACAGCTTCTTCTCTGCTTAAACAGCGATTGTATTGTAGGAGACAGTTCCGTGGGTGAGTCGAACACTGAGGAAGAGAGAACCAAGAAGATTTTTCGTTGTCCTTCCTCACAATATATCCTCCTGTCTTACTCTCACTGCTTCTTCTCTTACTATCTTCCGTCTCTCTTTCTCCCTCTTTCTCCCTCCTTCTCTCTCCCCGTTTCTCTCTATCTGTATCTTTCTCTTGCTCTCTCTCTCTCTCTCTCTCTCTCTCTCTCTCTCTCTTTATTATCCCCCTTCCAGGCCCAGCTGACTCTCTCTCTCTCTCTCTCTCTGTCTTAGTTCTAACTTCCTGAAGATGCGGGTTCTTCGTCTCTTTCTCTACCTAATTCGCAGTGTGTTTATTAAACAACTGGATTATGAATCTGAAATATTTGGACGGTCTTCAATAACAATTTTTGTTGCCATATGGGTCTTTCTTCCCGTTGCTTTCTCGGATGCAAGCCTGCTTGACTTTCTCTTTCTATGCTGGTTCTCTCTCTCTTCTTTCTTTCTCTCTCTTCTCTCAGTCCACCTCTCTCTCTCTCTCTCTCTCTCGCTCTCTCTCTCTTGCTCTCTCTCTCTCTATCTCTCTCTCTCTCTCTCTCTCTCTTTGTAACCCGCTGCTTTCCCCACTTCTCTCTGCATTCAGATGACTTATTCTGTCCCTCTCCTGTCCACACCACAAACACAAATGTTTCGTGTGCAGTGGAGGTCATTATGCCATCGGGCACCCCACTTAGCAGAGCCCAGCTAAACAATGGAGATGAAGCTTCTCTATGGATCACTACTAGGGAAATGGGCATGGTTGGAATGGAGAAACGGAAGAGGTCCTTCCAGAGATCCCCAAATGCTCATGCCTGGCTTGTCTCGGCAAATGCTTACGATTTTTATCACCAGATGTTCAACTTTCGTGAGGAATGCCGAAGTAAATTGTCGGAAGACATGCCTATCAGATTCATAAAAAATTCCCGTCTTGATTTGTTTCCGATCCCTTTCTTATTAGAAAGAAAGGCAGAAGTACATCTCCCCTGCTACAAGAAACGAAATTGTTGATGATTGAATGTCACGTATGTACACAATAAGTCCATGAACAATAAAATTCATTTCACTCACTTATTATCACTCTTAACAAAAAAAGATGATAGCATTATCATGGAATGACTTATCACAGCGAAGAGAGGAAAGGAATCGCGTAGAGAGGAGAGAAATGCGCACGAAGGAATGGAATGACAAAGGGAAGAGGCAAGCAGTTAGAATGCAGTCAACATACTAAATACTTACTGTCAACTATTCTCCACAGGAGAGAATAAACTTCATACAAATCAAGCTACAAGAGCTGTAATAAGATTATGCGGGAAAAGGAATGCTGGGAGTGGAGACAGCATAATCACTGAAGAACTATAAAAATAAGTGAAATGTGAAAATAGAGACGGGATACGCTTTTCCGGCGTCTCCACGACAGAACCGATTCTTCTGATAATAGATAAGCAATGTAAGGAGCCGATATCAATCTATTCTCGTGATCAGGAAACAATGTACATTGGGAGGTGTCAAGGTAATTGGTGATGTCCCCGGATAAAATGGGCATACTAGCTAAGTACTCGTCTTCCTTCCTCAAAGGAATACATTTTCCATCTTCGATTCGAACTATTGGCACACGCTTCAATACGTGGCAGACTCAGTGAGAGACAGCAAAAAAAAAGGAAGGAGGGAGGGGGGGGGAGAATGGGGGCTAAGGCATAAATAGAACTTAAAATGTGGGAATATAAAATGAGTATGAAAAAATAGTCTTAGGTGTGTTGCAGAATCGGAGGTGGCTGAGGGGTTCCGAGCACAGCACGTCTTCTCTGGGCGAGAGCAGAAGAGTTGACGGAACGGAGAGGGGTTCCCGAGGAGGGTGACGAAGAGGCCAAGCGGAAAGTCTGCTCAAGGGCAGTCTTCACTGAGGAGAGAGGAATGGCGGGGGCAGACTCGGCCGGCTGCTTCTCTGGCAAGGAAGCACGCTCCGCTAGCCACGAGTGCAGCAGAATCTGACGGGCTCCGGGACGGCGGGAAGGGTCCACGTGCAGCAGGCGATTAACCAGGTCCTAAGGGAGGGAGGTATGACAGATGGAGAGAGAGCAACAGATGGGCAGAGAGAGAGACAGAGAGAGAGACAGAGAGACAGAGACCGAGAGAGAGACAGAGAGACAGAGACCGAGAGAGAGACAGAGAGAGAGACAGAGAGAGAGACAGAGAGACAGAGACCGAGAGAGAGACAGAGAGACAGAGAGAGAGACAGAGAGAGAGAGAGACAGAGAGAGAGAAAGAGAGAGAGAGACGAACTTTGGCAGAGCTTGAGATGCCTTTCCAGGCCGGAGTGTCGAGAGAGAAGGAACCCGAATGGATCTGCTCCGCAATCTTCTCGTGGTTCTCTTCAATGTCGCTGCGAGAGAAGGGGGCGCTGCCGCTGAGCATGGCATACAGTATGACACCGAGTGACCAGATGTCGCACGATCGGTCATATCCCTGCCGCAGCAGAACCTCGGGGGCCACCTGCAATTCATTCATCAACTTGTCACAAGTCAAAATAATCCCATTAAAAATGTAATTAATGTGTTAAGTCTCTTAACAATTAACATATAATAAAAGAAGGAATGAGAAAGAAAACGAACGTATTGAGCAGTGTAGCAAGGAGTCATGAGAAGGCCATTCTCAGCCCGGCTCTGCTTCGCAAAGCCAAAGTCAACTATGCGAATGGATTCCACGGAGCGGTCCTTCGAAGAGTACATTATGTTAGACGGCTTCAGATCGCGGTGGGTCACCTGCAGAAGACAGATTCTCGTTAGCAAACACTCAAGAAATTAAGACACTGAAGGAAAGGAATAATGAAATGGCAATTGCCTGATTGGAGTGGAGATAGTAGACAGCTTCGACAAGGGCATTCATGTGAGAAGCGGCTTCCTTCTCAGAGAAGGCTCCCTCTCCAACTATCCGATCAAGCACCTGCAGATGAGGGTGTGAAGTAGAGAGAGCGAGAGAATACTTGAGGTACAGAGAGATATAGTGCTGAGAAAGAGAGAGAGAGAGAGAGAAAGACAGAGAGAGAGAGACAGACAGAGAGAAAGAGAGAAAGAGAAAGAGAGAGAGAGAGAGAGAAAGACAGAGAGAGAGAGACAGACAGAGAGAAAGAGAGAAAGAGAAAGAGAGAGAGAGAGAGAGAGAGAGAACAAATCGTGCCTCTCCGCCGACGCAGAGTTCCTCAACGATGTAGACGGTGCGGGAGTCTTCGAAGACATCGATGAGAGTGACGAGGTGTTTGTGGTGGTGGGAGTGGCGACGGAGGATGTCCACTTCTTCTGCTGCATCCACGTCTGCAGCTTTGCTGATGATCTGAAGGAAAGAAGACAAATAGAATATAGTCTACAACTGGCCACGAGGAATGAAGGATTACAAGAAAACCATATTACAAACCTTGACGGCACACTCTTGGCGAGAAGATCGGTTGACGCAGCGGCGGACGATGGAATGACTGCCACGGCCAATCACCTGGGGAATTCGATATTGGAAAGGATAGGAGAGAGAGAGAGTGAGAGAGAAAAGCAAGGAGAGAGAGAGCACGACAGAGAGACAGAGCGAGAGAGGGGGCAAACGAGAGACAGAGCGAGAGAGAGCGAGAGAGAGAGAGTGAGAGAAAGAGAGAGAGAGAAAGAGAGAGAGAAAGAGAAAGAGAGAGAAAGAGAGAAAGAGAGAGAGAGAGAGAGAGAGAGAGATAGAGAGAGAGATAGGTGGTGACAACGAAAAGGTAAACGAGCCCTACCTCGTGCATTTCGTAGTGTTCGAAGAAAGGTGCGGCGTTGGCTCCAGGAACTCCGGGTTCTCTCTTTTCTTTCATAGATGGAGAAATGAAGGAGAAGCCACGGAACAGTTCGTGTGCAGTGGCGGAGGGGGGCAGAGCTGGCGAATCTCAAACAAAAGACACTTAAAACCTATTTTCATATCTATGCTTACTGCTTCAATGTTTATTCAAAAAATTACAGCATACTAGAAAACGAAAAACATGACAACTGAAAACCAAAAGCAATAAATTAGAGGTTAGGGAAACTAAAGAAAGCTTAACGTGAAAGAATAAGGAGAAGGAATAAGCATGATTTAAAAGAGGAAGAAAGAATGGCATGAAGGAGAGAATGAGAGAAATAGTAATATTCGTAAATAGAATGCTTGGGCATTTCATTTCCTTTCATAAAGACCATGGCAGGCAGCATGTGTTCAGTACCTATTCAGAGAAGGATAGCGCATATATTTCCGATACGAAGAGAGAGAGAGAGAGAGAGAGAGAACGAGAGAGATAGAAAGAGTGAGAAAGATATAGAGAGTGAGACAGAGAGAGAAAGCGAGCGAGAGAGCGAGATAGACATAATGAAGAAGGGACGGCAGCTGTGACGTAACGCGTCGCACGCGCATATGCACGAGCGGAATATAGTGCAAAAAGAGGAAGCATGGAAACCTTTCGGTGTTTTCCTGGTGAACTCGGGGTCAAAGTGCATGGTGACATCTGCAGTGGAGAGAGCCGGCTGGAAGGGCGGAGCTACTTCCTGTAAGAGGGCTCCTTCTTCATCTTCCTTCATAGGGGAAGAAAGAGAAAGAAGAACGAACTCGGGCGAGGAGTCTGTGCCAGTGGATAGAAGAGAAGAATGAGTGCATCTTCAGCTGAGCAGAGCCATTCGGACCGAAGCCAAGACGGTTGGGTGCATTCCTCTTGAAGAGAGCGCGGAGAAGAGACTGCGCATCCACAGAGAGGAACGGAGGCATGCTCAGCTTCGCTCTGCAATGCATCATTCTATCTACACCACATTCATAGAAAATATATTCAATCCACCAAACATGGTGAAAGAACAAAAGTGAACCTGAGAATGAGATTCATTGTGTCTTTGCGATCACTGCCTTGGAAGGGAAGGTGGCCAGTGAGCATCTCATACTGTAATGGAATCTCTTTTCTCGTGCCTCTTTCTCTCTCTTGGTCTCTCCATCCTTCGCACTCTCTCGCCCTCTCTCAACTCTCTCTTCTCCCTGCACCAACCATGAGCACACCAAGAGACCAGAAATCGGCGGCGGTAGAGTGGCCACGGCGGTTTATTACCTCGGGGGCCATATATTCGATGGTGCCTGGACCACGTTTATTCAATTAATTCCTTTTCGTCTCCCATTGCACACTTAACTCTTCTCTTCTCTCTCTCTCTCTCTCCATTCCTTCTCTTCTCATCTCTATCCACATTCCCTCTCTCTCTCTCTCATCCTCAACAAACCACAGAAGCTGAAAGTCTTTCGCTCTCCATCAATCGCCTCCTTACTAAGGCCAAAGTCAGTGAGCTTGATGTGTCCATCCGAGTCCAGCAGGATACTGTAATGATAAGGAGTGAGTAGTGTTAAATGGAGGAAGAACAGAGTGCTCACTTCTCCGGCTTGAGATCTCGGTAGATGATTCCGAGAGAATGGAGATGCTCAAGGGCGAGAGTGAGTTCGGCCAAGTAGAACTTGACATCTTCCTCCGTGAACATTACCTTAAGAACTCTCTCATGACGCATTTCTTACCCATGAATAGATGAGATTATGTCTTTGACGTGGCATCATTCCCTGTTTAAGTCTTTCTACTCCGAACCCTTCATCTCAGTCTGAGTCTGTTATTTACCTCTTTAGACAGACGAGTGAAGAGGTCTCCGCCACGAAGAAAGTCCAGAATGAGGTAGAGCTTGCCTTCCGTTTGGAAAGCTGAATGAAAAGGGCACGTGAATGACAAGAAAGAAAGAAAGAGCATGACGAGAGATTGAGAGAGAGAGAGAGAGAAAGAGAAAGAGAAAGAGAAAGAGAAAGAGAAAGAGAAAGAGAGAAAGAGGCTGACCATAGTGAAGCTTGACGATGAAAGGGTGTGAGATGTGAGCAAGAATGTTCCTCTCCATCTTCGTCCTCAGCCGATCACGCACTTTCAGTGTCGCCTTCTTCAGTACCTTCAACCAGATTTCTCTCTCAATATTTCATTAATTCACATTCCCACGACAGATGAGAAAGCTGCTCACTTGTCATATCTCCCTCCCTTCATTCTCTCGCTCTCTCCCAACCTTTCTTCCCTTCCTCCTTTACTTCTCTCGCTTCTCCCTCCCATCCTCGCCAGCACATGGCTAGGGAATTCCTTTTTGCTATTCTCCTTTATTTTCCCGATAAGCCCCGCCAAGTAAGTTGTCATGACACACAAATTCGTCATCCCCTCAAAATGCTCAATAACAGCTGCAGTCTGTTCTCTCTGCTGCAGTCTCTCTCTTTCAGTTTTCTCTCTGCTGCAGTCTCTCTCTTTCAGTTTTCTCACCACACTTCATTTTCTACTTCACATACAAAACTATGGTTGAGTCCCCTCGAGTGCCGTCAAGCAAGAGCTCTTTTCTCGGAAATGCAGCTGGTAGTTATTAAAAGAATAGCAGATGAAAGCGGTGGTCTGAGGAAAAGCAGGATAGGAGGGAAAAGGGGTTCAAAATGGGGATTAATGTAGCAGTAACCTTCATGGCATAGACAGCTCCCTTGTCCGGCCCATCGTTCTTGCGGACCAGGAAGACCTTGCCGAAGGAGCCTTGGCCGAGCACCCGGAGGAGTTCGAAGTCAGTGGCAGTCGCCCTCTCTTCATCACCACGCTCGCCCCCCGCGCAGGCGGACAACAAGTCGATCTCAGCCAGACCGCCGCAGCTATCCGCGCACTCAACACCACACTATTAGGACATCATGCAAGCAGTGTGTGAGAGAGAGAGAGAGGAGAAAGAGAGAGATAGAGAGAGAGAGAGAGTGAGTGAGTGAGTGAGAGAAAGGGAGCGGAGAGAGGTAATAACGATTGAAGAGGACGAAAAACAACTCCTTAACCACATCATTTTAAGGAGTTAAATAAAGATGCAATTTTGAAAATAAACGAGGTTGGTAAAGGACAGAGAATCTAATGGAAGTGATGGCAAATGCGAGGAGGAGAAGGGGACCTCGACACTCGCAATTTCCTCTGCTGGTGGAATGCAGCGACGGTGGTGACGGCGATGGCGTCGAGAGTGGACTGTCATAGGGAGAGAGGGTGGAAGATGAGGAGGAGCAGAGGTGGAGAGAAGAGGAGAGAGAGTGGAATATCAGAAGGGAGCAGAGGAAGAGTGGACTCGATCACGACTCAGCCACTGTTCGCGTATTCTCAGACCATACGCTGCATTGCTTCTGTTACACAGTCAGGGCCACGAGAGGGGGGCAGATGACGTCAGGGAGGAGAGAGCAGAGAGGGTGTGGTGAGAAGAGAGGGGCAGGAGAGCCAGAGGGAACGGATGCCAGGCTCCGCCCCTTCCCGGGGCTCGCCTCCAGAAGTGACGTCGACTGCATGCCAAATGTGAGATGAGGGGGACGGCTTGAGATGGAGATGGGGAGAGAAAGAGAGAGAGAAAGAGAGAAAGAAAGAGAGAGAGAAAGAAAGAGAGAAAGAGAGAGAGAGAGAGAGAGTGAGAGAGAGAAGAGAGGAAGGGAGAGGGAAAAAGAAAGACAAGAAAAAGTCAACATTAACTTCCAACACCCCTCAGGCATTCAAAGCCGGAGAATGTAGAAGGGGTAATAGTGACGGGGAGAACTCCAATAGAAATTAAGTTTATGTGCAAGAGGGTAGCCATCTTAGGTAGGCTAACGGAGAGAAAAGGAAAAAGGCTAAGTTGTCGAGTAAAACTCGGAGAATTTTTCCAGCGTAACTTTCATTCTGAAGTAAATTCGCACAATAAAATGAAGAAAAGATATCTTGTGGTCAAAGGGAATGTTTTCCCAAGCGAGAGAAAGGGTCGAATGGGCGTGAGAGCGGGGGCAGAGAGAGAGAGAGAGAGAGAGAGAGAGAGGCAGAGAGAGAGCGAGAGATGAAGTGAGTTACCTTGTCGACATCGTCGATGCCAAAGTTGGCTGCTTCTGCGCAGGCGAGTGCCATCTGCAAGAGGAAGAGGTGAGATTTCCCTTGCCGCTTCCTTTTCCATGTACCCTCTGACTCAGGCGCAGCACTAGGCAACAAATTGTATTTGCTGAATCTATTCACACTGTTCCCCGCTGAAATTGATAACACTTTCATCACAGAAGAGAGAGAAAAATATACATATATATATAAACAAGTTTTCACAGGATATACCCCCGAGGTTGCTGGTGATAAAGAGGAAATTATCAGATGAAAACGAGGATTCGTTAAGAAAGCGAAATGGGAAGAGTTCAAGAAAAAATTCATAAATGTTTCTGATTTGCTAAACAGAAGGTAGACACTAAGGCGAATCGATTGAGCAGGAGGGTCAAATTGCCAACTCCCAATGCTCTTCGTGAACAACCGAAAGAGGTGCAGATCGTCAAAATGATCTACCATTCCATATATTAAGACCAGGCTATACAATCACAGTAAGTAATTTAGGATCAAAAATACAGTTATGCTGATCTAATTAGACAACCCATTTCTCCATTTCTTAGGAAAAACAGCGGCAACAGAGGTGTGATTAATCATCGCCTTTTCACACCAATGCTGGGTATTGCTACAAAACAAGGAAGTGAAGAAAGGAACTGAAGGTGAGAGTGGAGAGGACAAGACATCTCAAGAGAGGGAGAGGTAGAGAGAGGGGAGGAGAAGTGGAGCGAGGGAAAGCGAGAAAGAGAAAAAGAAATAGAAAAAGAAACAGATAAGGGAGAGAGAAAAAGAAAGAGAGAGAGAGAGAAAAACAGAGAGCGAGAAGAGTGAGAGAGAGAGGAGGTGGAAAAAGAAAGAACCTGTCTGAGTTGATTCTTGCAGCAGATGAGGAATAAGGAGGAGGAAGAGAGGGAATCTGAAGCAAGCGGCATGAGAGACCGTACAGGATACCAGCCGGCCAACCGGGCAGTCCAAAGGGGGAAGTGGAAAGGGAAGAGAGAGAGAGAGGAGAGAGGGGGAGAAGCCGGCAACGGAGAACAGGGAAGGGAAGCCGCACACAAAACGACAATCCAGACAGATCACGCACAACCGATGCTCCCTCTCTACCATCTCACAATCCATGCTTCTTTCCTCTCACTCTTACTCATCTCTCTCTCTCTCTCTCTCTTAGATTGTTCACACTTGCTTCATCGAACAAAACATACATCCGCTTCGACAACAAGGGAGTCTACACGAGCTCTTCTTGGACAGATGAACATGTGTACACGGAATATTCAAATACTGGAGGGCGAGAATGCACAGTCATAAAGGACGATAAAGTGGAGAGTGGTAAGAAAGGGACAAAGAGGGAGAAAAGAAGAAGAAAGAAATGAGAATGCAGCAGAACAGGGATGGGTTATAGAGCATGGACGAGAAATGCCAGGGCAGAAAAAGGCATGCACTTAGCTAAAACTCATCTGTCGTTAGGACAATGAAGGATATACTTGATGGAAGAAGAAAGAGTTGATATGAATGGATGGTGGAATGGCTGACTTCCACCCACACCACAGCCTGCAACACAACTGCCTACGTCAAAGACTAGAAAAAAACGATGCAAAACGAGGTAACCCGGAGGGACAAACTGATTAAGGGAATGAAAGAGAATAAATAGAGGGTGAGAGGGAATGACAAAGAGAGAGGAAACATGGATGTAAGAAGGAAGAACGAGAAGGGCGAATCCCATAGAGAGTGCAAGTCAATTGAGCTGAATGACGGATGGAGATTGAGGATCTGCCAACACAAAATGGTGAACCATACACATTACGGACTGTTCAAATATAACTTGCCAAATACACACGCATGGAATTGACGAACGGCTGAGGAGAGGGAAAGGAAACGTAAGAGACAGAGCGTGAGAGAGTGAGAGAGAGTGAGAGAGAGTGAGATAGAGAGAAGAGAGAAGAGAGAAGGAGGAAAAGGAAGAAGACGGCGTGAGCAATACGTAGAAAAATATATAATAAAAAAGACAAAATAGAAACACAAGCCAAATAGAAGCTACAAGAAGCAGTGGAGCACGGGAAGACGAAAAGCGTTCGGATTCAGAGGACTGTCTACCGGGTAATCCACTCCGGAGGTAACTGACGCTCATTTTAACTTCCATTCGTAGAACCACCTAATTCCTCTAAGTTATAGTTATTTCTAGTTTAAGTATTTCTCCTCTTAGACAGATTGAACGGCTCTCTCTGCGCTTCCCCGACTCGAGAGAAATGTAGTCCAAAGACATATAAGGAGAGCCGGTCCATTCAAACGGCATATGTTAAAGGTTAATTAAATAACGAAAGGTCCAACTAACAGGATCGCTTGTTGCTGTCGGAGAAGGGCAGGCGAAGGGATCGACGAAGGGGGCCAAGGGCATCGCAGATCTGGAAGAAGAGAAAAATGAACTAGGAAGAGACGGCCAATACAACGGCAACAATACGACTTCTTCGACTAAGTAGGCGGATACACACGAAGTGGAGCTTCCTCACACGCTCACTCATGCATGATAAATCTTTCGATTCCTTTAGTCCCTACTCCTTCTCACACCTTACTCTCTCCTTCTCTCTCACTCTTTCTCTCTCTCACTCCCTCTCTCTCTCCCTCTTTCTCTCTCTCTCTCTCTCTCTCTCTCTCTCACGTCACCTTTCTGCTCTTTTTTCATTCTATTCTTCCCACAGCTCAAATTCTCTTCTCCACGAGCGATATTCTTCACGAATTCCAATAACTCAAAGGCAGGAAAATTAATAAGATCAACAATATGAAATGACGTTTAATTGAAAAAGGCAGACTGAACAATAGACATATATCTATCTAAATGTTGGCTTCATGAACAAAGACAGTTGAATAATTAGCTTGAGGCACCCGGTCTTCTCAGACTGAAAAGGTCGAATGGGGCAGCCTTGGCGTGGAGGGTTCTTCAGACGCTGCACGACTACAATTCGGACTCTGGCTCCGACGTCTGCTAGGCTCTCTCGCTCCCACCCTCGCCCTCTCTCTTTCTTTCTCCTCTGTCTCCATCTCTCTCTCTGTTTCACTACCTTATCGCTAAATCCCTCACCCTATCTCTCTCCTCCCTCTCTCTTCTCTCTCTCTCAGACTGTTATCATCCTCCGCTGCCCTCCAGCAAGCTCTCCACTCTCGAGCATCGATCTCTCGAACAGCCTTCTACACTTCTACGCACCCTCTGCACCAAACGACGGCCAGCGAGTCTGATGGAAGGGAAAAAGCCGGCCATGCGATGAGCCATGAGGCTGACAGAGAACTGACAAGGGAAGGCAGAAATGGTGAGATACAGGGTTATAGAGAGAGAGGAGAGAGAGAGAGAGAGAAGAGAGAGAGAGAGAGAGAGAGAGAGAGAAAGGCATAGAGCAAGCAAGGCCGTGAGTAGTAGTGTGACACCCCTCGGAAGCAGAATTGGAAGCCTCCGAATGCTACTGCAGCTACCTCTCTCTCTGACAGCAACAACCCATCAAGGCAGATGTAAACCTACCCGCCTGACTTCATAAGCTGCAGCTCGCCCTCATGGCTGCCTCCTCTCTTTCCTCTTTCTTTCTCTCTACCCCTCTCTCCATCCCTCATCAGTAGAACATCCCCCAATTATCCCCCTTGGTAAGCACTCAGCATAAACTGCAATTGTCGCGGTGGACATGCTTGGAATTTACATGGAAAGAAGACATAATCACTGGATGTCAAGCCAGGCGACACGTATGTCCATGCTCTTTAGAATTAAACGATTTATTCACAGTCAATATGTTATATAAGATTACAGCATCTCAGCTAAATTACATTGTATTAATCTAGTGCCTTCTAAACATGAAAATAGAACGGATAAAACAATCATTCATATCATCTGATGTCATTTAGTCTTCATCGACATCAATGTTGGAGAACTTGACAGAGCCGTTGAGAGAGAAGGAGACTCTGGGAGGGGCGCGGAGAGGGGCGTTGGTGAAAGGGGAAGAGGGGATGCCGTCTAAGGGGACAACATCAGTCGACTGGAACTGGGGAGAGCTTTGGAGCGAGCAGAGGGCCTCGAGTGAATCTCGACCCTTCGCCATCGGAGTGGACGACCGGAATGGTGGCTTGCTCAGTCCCGAGTCGTGACTGCCGTCATTCTCCTGTAAAGATGACAGATTTGTAATTATTTACAAATATATAAATAACAAAAATGTCCGCCTTATCATCTTAAAGAAGGGAATCACCATTTAAATGATAACTAAAACAAACCAAAAGATTGAACCGCACTCCGTACTGGGCGGAGAGGGGTCGAGGGTGGAGAGGAGCAGACTTGGATGAGGCAGCAGCCACTCTCTCCATGAGCGTGCCAGCAGAGTGACTGCGTTCCTTGCTCAGCTCCTCCAAGGCAATGAAAGACGTCGTGACATTGGGACAGAGAGAGAAGTACGAGGAGCAGCGGACGGGAGGCTGTCCGGGATGCTCCGGCAGCTTCGTAGAACACATGAGAGGCACAAAGGACGATGAGCCTGGTCAAATTTATTATTAAAAATAAATTAAATGTGTATTTTTTATGTGTTGTTATTTGCAACGTTGAATTATGAAACTTAAAAGAACAGAAAATTATAGAGACATACCACATGACCCCAGATGTTCGCTGCATCTGAAAGCAGAAAAAAATATTCACCAGAAAGCGGCTTTCTATTATCTTTAATTCATCATTGGACCCAACAAGCAAGAATAAATACAAGAGATGTGAAGTCATTTGAACCTCCAGAAAGGATAGAACAATTACATACGAGGAAAAAAGACCTTAAGAATATAAAGAAGAACTGACAAAGGATGAATCGCTTGTGGAGAGACGTCTTGGAGTGCGAGAGGGACGGCATTTTGCTGTACTGTATTGGGTGAGGTCTGTCGAGTTCTTGCTGGCTCGTACGCCAACGGAACGTCGTCTTGCTCAGAGCCCAGACACCAGGACAGGCAACCTTCAAAACGAATCACTTCGCATTAACTATTTTCAGTTACAACGTCATATTCAATCAGATCAAGCATCCAAATTAAAATGAAGGAAAACAATTTAATATAGAAGAAAGATACTAACCGAGTCCCATCCGAAAAGTGTGAAGAGAGTCAGGAAGGACGCACACCTCCCGCGATGCGACCTTTTCCACACTGCGCCAACATTTATCTACCTTTTGGAGTCGAGGAATCGGGCGAGAGGCCGTTCAAATTCCCTTCGCGGCCATCGCACTCCCTCGCTCCTCATGAAACCACTGGGAGGAATCAACCCAGAGGGGATTCCTTCTTGCCAAAAAGTGACGCAGTATGCCGCCGATTAAAAGAATTCTCCCCGTAATCCAAAGCCATTTTTGCTTTTACAAAAAAGATTGGCTTGAATGCTTACTACTGCAACTGCGTACCAATTTCTTTATTATGATTAACAATTAGACAAAATCAGAAGGAAAACAAAAGATAGAACCCGTGATCACTTACATTGGCGGATAAATACAAATGTAAAAACAATATATAAGGAGAGAACAGCAAAGGAGCCTGGAAGTAATGACAATTACAGCAGGAGAATAGAGATCAAAAGAACTCCACTCCTAGAGAAACAACTTAGACTTATCAACATCAATGTCATTCAACAACAGATCAAGACAATCGAGTACGCACGATTTCACTCATCGGGAATGTCAACTTTTCTCCGTTTAAACTCAACGGCTTGATCTGAACCGTCTCCACTCTCATTGCTCTTTGACACAAATTTAGGCGCCTCGAAGGTCTCGAGGAAGTTCGAAGTAGAAGTGGCAGAGTCCACAATGAAGTCCTCATCCCCGAATTCCTTCAATATTGTAGACGTTCACTTAATTGCCTGGGTGAATGACCTGATTTGTGGGAAGCTTAAAGACGTGCAAGAGAGAAACAGACGGGTGTAAACAATAACGAATGTATTTCTTACAATTCTAGACATGCAAAAGATCAAGGACCTCTCTGTCTTGCTCGACCGAAGTATCTTTGCTGTCTCCGGCGCACAGATAGTGTGGCATTCCCAGCTGCTCAGGGTTCTTCTCGCAAAGAATCTTATTCAAATCTTTGATTCCCAGCCACTCACAGAATTCGGCCGTCTGAGGATTTCTGAAAGATTGATTGAGAAAAATACCATCTAAACAACAAATAAATGTGTGTTAGAAATCTGAGCTGCCAAAAAAGAAGGACAACCTGTAGTAGGGAGTAGGCCCCGCAGACTTTGCTTGTTGGTCGTCAATAAGAAGAGGAGGAGCAGTGAGACGGAAGTTGAGAGGAATGCGGAGAGAGCCCAGTTCACGAACATCTGCTAACTCTTTCTCCGTCGGACGGAAATCCCATCGCTCATCAAGAGAAGTCTTCGATGGCAGATATGTTCTCTTAAGAGAAAAATCCATAAACAAAACTACTGAACAAGTAAATATAATGTTTTACGTAGTTTTTTTTCCAAATCCATTCGTCAAGCAAGCAAATAATCTTTACCGCATTCTGGTTGCGAATCAAGTAACCATGGCAAAATGAAAGGAAGCAACTCATACACTGCTGGTGACATTGGTGAGATGATCGGTATTCCTCAAGATGGCCAGCCAATACTCGTCGTATTCCAATTCCATCGTCGAATTGGAATCCACCTCTAGCTCCACTCCCTTAGTACTTGTAATTATAGGAACTCTTCGAATTCAATTTAAAAGAATGATAAACCTGAAGAAATCTGCGATGAGGGATGGGCTTGTCGAGAGAGAGAAAACGAGTGGGCGGGGCCTCTTCCGATTCTCCTTCTGCTTTTGCATGGCGAACCATGGCAGCGAACTGCACGTGCATGTGGGCAGCGAACCAGTAGCGAGGACGCAACTCCTGCAGAAAGATTTCTTCATCTCTCTCTTTCTCTCTCTCTCTCTCACTCTCTCTCTCTTGCTCTCTTCTTAGAAGAAACCTTGAGTAGATCACGAGCTCCCGGATTGCCCAGCTTGCCGCTCAAGATGTCATCTCTGAGGAAAGGCTTTATCCGTAATAGCAACTGCTCATCCCCGTATTCAGTGATCCCGCCAGGCCAGTCGTGGGACAGGAAGATGTCGACGGGAGGACCGCCAGACAACTGACGGGCACGGAACATCTCCAGAGAACGGACGTGGTACGCACTCACCACAGAGCCATACTCCGAGAAGGGCGGACACTCAAAGTGCCCTGAGAGAAAAGGTAGGGAGAGAGAAAGAAAGATGAGAGAGAGAGAGAGAACATGATAGAGAGAAAGAGAGCGCTAAAGAACCTTTGTCAAAATCCTTGCCACTGTAGATGCCAGAGAGGCCGGCGATACGCAGGCCAGCAAAGCGGACAACTCCAAGGAATCCCATGTAGTAGATCTTGGGCGCAACCCATCCGCCATTGGGCAGCTCTGTCATGTAACCTGAGGCCTCGTGGTTCCCTCCGATGAATAGAGTCAACAGAGGAGCCTCCTGTTACTCAAGGTATCTTCATGTGCATCTTCAACTACAACAAGTATGTGTAACTCAAATTGTGTACCGCACACTGAAGTATTGAATAAATGATTTGGCAGAACCACGCACCTTCTGACCAGAGTAATACTTGTAGAATGTCTGTATCTGGCGGTACTTCTCTTTGATGTGCATATGGTGCATGTCTCCGTAGTTCCGAACAGCCTTCAAAACACAAATTTAATTGTTCTAAATCCATCGGACAACAAATCAAAGATAGAACAACCAACACTTTAACCACCGAGTAAAGAGACAGGGATAAAGAACTCTTTTGAATGTACCTGATAATCGCCGCAGCAAATGAGCAGGTCGAACTTGTCTCCAGTACTCTTCTCCAACTCCGCCACCGTCGCATAAATCGTGTCCATCTCTCCATGGGCGCATCCCGCAATGGCGATCCTCAGCTTCTTCTTTCCACTCGGCTCTTCGGCCTCTTTCTTCGGGTTCTCTTCCACCTCCAGCTTAACATCTTCATCAGCCATCCTTCTATAACAAAGGTAGACATCCAACCACACATACGTCCACAACGGCTTCTCGGCACCGGTTAAGATAGATAGGAATATTAACCAACAGGTGTTCCCAGTAGAGGACAAGAGTAATCTCTATGATCACGAATCATTTATTTGTGTATTCAACTTTCTGCATTTCAATCAAAAGGAAGAATTGATCGGAGAACGATCTGAGCTGTCGCGCAGCAGAATTGTATTCAGCGCCATCAGGAATTGTCATGCTGATCTCGACAGCAGTCGAATTCTGGAGAAAACAATAATAATCTTAGAACTTTGGGAAAAAAGGAATTGCAAAACGTCATTTAATTTCTTTAGATAAGTTGGCTCATACGTCCCCGGCTTGTCAGTTGTTATACACGAGGATCTTGACGAGGCCTGCCGTGTAGGCCTTGCCCTTTCCAATGTACTCGTAATCCAGACGCAGTCCTAGAATACACATTCCGAAATGTAAATGAGAATGAGAGATGATAAAAAAAGAAAAAGAAATACCAACCAAGTGTCTTAACGAATTCCATGATGTTAGGAGAGTAGCACACAGAGTCGATGACCTTTCTCACCAGCACATTGCAGTTCGCATCTGGCTCTGGCCGGCCCATGTAGCGGACGCGCCATTGGGCAGACGAGTACGGATCAACGTTAAACTTGCGTCGTAACCTAAGAACTCAACACTTATCGAGACTTCCCTTGCCCTAGCTTGAGGGAGAAAACAACTCCGGTTTAAATAATTTGAGTGTCAACATTATTTGTACTTCTCACTAAACATTTTTATCAATTACAATACGCACAATCCGATCACTAATCTTTGACTACATGATCCTCTTCAATGGAATTTTTGTCATATCCATCTTACATGCAGGTTCAAGCCCACCAATCTTTTCATGCCGAGATCCCAGCCGGAGAAGCAGTGTCTTTCTTGCACTCCAACATGTAGCTGATCCCTCTCTGTGTACGATAGCTGCTATATCGAGAGCAATATGAAGAATATTAATCAGATGTGCCAGAGAGACAGAGAGAAGGGCGGAGAAATGGAGTGTATATTGAAGAAGAGACTGTCGTAAGTAATCCCAAACTAATTGCTACTGCTCTACCTAAGACGTGAAGAAGCAGCGAAAAGAGAGAGATAGAGAGAGTGAGAGCGAGAGAGAGGGTGAGGAAAAGCGAGAGAGAGACAGAGAGAGAGAGAGAGAAAAAGAGAGATAAAGAGATGAATAAAAGGGGCGTTTAGGCACATGAAAAGTATTGAGGGGCGGAGTTGGCCAACGGCGAATCCGGGTGAATCTCATCTTGAGAAGGAATGTTATCGACACGGAGGAAGAGGCTGTCTTGTCTCCCTCCGAGGGCATACGGTAAGAGGAGAATTCTGGAAGGAGAAGGAGAGGAAGAGGAGGAGGAGGAGGGAGTAGATGAAGAAAGAGAAGAGGAGAGTGAAGAGGAAGAAGACGAAGAGGAGGATGGGGAAGAAGAAGACGAACCATCTCCACAACACGACTGTGAACTCACTCTTTATGCCGTCAGTCAATATCTCTCTCAATCAGTTCCCATTCATCATCTTTGCTCTCTTTATCTCTCTCTCTCTCTCTCTCTCTCTCTCTTTCTTTCTCTGTGTTTTTCTCGTTCCCTCTCTGCCGATCTCTCTCTCTTTCTCTCTCTTTATCTCTCTGTCTTTCTCTCTCTGTCTGTCGATCTCTCTCTCTCCCTCTCTCTCTCTCTTTATCTTTCCTTCTTTTGTTCTCACTAGGTTGAGGTTTTTTTATTGTATACTATGCAGACAAAAATGATATTGTAGCGAATGGTCAACAAGTGCCAATGCAGCAGAAGAGCTCTTCTCTCTTCCACTTTCATCACAGATTGTATTCGTCAGAAGAGGACCAAGTAGAAATTACACGGAAAAATGGAGTTGAACGAACGCTAATGATGTTTCTAATTTTTATCTTGGACATGAGAAATACGGTGTGAGATAATGAGTGCCTTTCAGTTGGGAGAGCCGAGTGATGGCCGCTGCCGCTCTTCTTCAGCTTGGCAGCCACGGGATCATCCACTGCATCTTCCCCCGCTTCCAATGGATTGCATGCACCTCCCATTGACCCCAGACATGTTCCTTCTCTCTCTATGTCTAATGATAAGACTATATCTCTGCTTGTCTCTTACATTAAATATCTCTCTCTCTCTCTGTCAGATCTATTGCACGGTGCCGGGTCGAACCAGCCTGCTGAGCAGCACCACGAAGTACCGCGTGACGGTGGGCGAGATCCAACGGCGAATCTCTCCTCCGGAATGTCTGAATGCGTCTCTGCTCGGGGGCATTCTCAGGAAGTTTGTGTATCGCTTATTTTATTAACAAGTTAAGAATTTCTGCCCGTGATTGCAGAGCGAAGTCGAAAGATGGCGGGAAGGCACTGCGCGATTCGCTGCGTCGGTTGGGCATTGCCCTGCCGGCGGGGAGGAGGAAGCAGACTGCAGTCACTTGTTGAACTGCTCTCGTCGAGGGTCACTTTCTCCCTATGTATTCTCTCTCTCTAACCCACCCACTCTCTCTCTCTCTCTCTTTCCCTCGCTTCTTCTTTTTTCCCTCCTACATATAAAATTTCCTCCCCTCTCTGCCCAGAAGAAGCCGTTCACATGGCGCGTGACTTCACCCACGTGTGCAAGAAGGAATTCCACGCCCGGGAGTTCGCTATCCACCTCTCAAAGCAGCTCAGATTGGCAGTCAGACTGAGCACTCCGCAAGGCGACTCTCTCTCCACTCTGCTAGGTTATCTCTACATCTCTTGCATCACTCTTCCTCTCTCTCTCTCTCTGCCAACGCTTAACCATCTTGATTTCTGCTCTCTTTGTACATTCCCCATGCTACAGACAGATGGTGGATGAACTGCTGGCTCTCCTTGCGTGTGACCGCACTCCGCTGACGACGCACACTGCTCCGCTCCGCGGCCTCCTCGACCCCCACCTTCAGCACCATCTCTCTCACTTCTCTCTTGTACGTGCCACCCTCACATCAAGAGCGGCATGAATTCACTTCACTTGTGTGCAGGTAACACATGGATTCGGCCTCCTGGCCATGCAAGCTGTTCTCTCGTCTTTCCGTGTTGTTCTGGAAGAGAGTCTGAGGATGTTGGAGAGGACTCCGCCCCCTCCGCCAGCACACAACTCCTTCCTCATCCGACATCACAGACTATGACACTCGTGCAACCCCCTTCTCAAGTGCTACACTTTATCTATCTGTAAACAGATCAAGCTTCTCAACTTCATCTCGTAAGAACACGAGAAACTCGTCCAGTGCAGCTCCTGTTTTGGCAGAGATGGCCATGGTAGGGCAGTCGAAGTCGCCTCTCATTCGATCAACTTCTGACTGGAGAAACAAAGAAGTGGGAAAGGCAGTGATACAAAGGGAGAGAGAAGAGGTAAAAGAGAGAATAGGGCAGAGAGAGAGAGTGAGAGAATGAGAGGAGGTAAAAGAGAGAAAAAGAGTATACGCAAAAGAAAGAGAGCGAATAGTACCTCGCTCACGAGATCTCTCTTATTAAGTAGAACGGCGGACGGCTTCTCCGCAAGCTGCGTGCTGTGCATTCTAAGCTCATTCCTGCAAGCAGTGGACTTGACTAATTGAAGTAGTGAAGAAGAGAAGAGAAGGGGATTGCAACGGACAGCAGGACATCTCTCTGCTCACGGCATCTGCCGAGCGAGGCATCGATAACGAAGAAGAGAAGAGAGCAGTGCGAGATGTGAGTCAGGAAGGCCTGACCAAGACCCGCGTCCTGGTGGGCACCCTCGATGATGCCAGGAGTGTCCGCCACTATGAGACATTGCATGGAACAAAGATAAACGGAGAGAGAGAGAGAGAGAGAGAGATTTAAAAGAAGAATCAAGATGGGTACTATTCAGTTACTCCTGCCCCAGTCAAAACAAAATTTTTTTTTTTCAAAAGAAAATTTTCTCCCAAATCCACTCCAGGGGGTTTATTAGCATGAGCAACACGAATACAACCATCATTTTGCTTTATTCCGTAATATATTTGCCTTCTCGTATAGGTCATTGAGGGATATTCCGAGCAGTTCGTTTTGTATTTGGCGATGGTTGAGGCCACGATGTTTCACACAGTCAGCAAAAGACAAATGCTGAGCCTTCTGGGCTCCTCTATCTCGTTAAAATGACAAAATTAAGCTATATCAACGTTATATTCGTGTTCCCTGCATCAATAAACCCCCGGTCGAGACTTACAAGCTGTTTGGAGGGAAAACTACTTTTGACGATAAGTTATCATAACTTTTGATTTTTGACGGAATTCTTCAAAACGGTTGTTGTATTCGTGTTCTACGTGCTAATAAACCCCATGGAGTGAATTTGGAAGAAAAAAATTTTTTGAAAAAAATGTTTGACTGGGGCAGGAGTAACTGAATAGTACCTCAAGATGTAGCAAAAGAGCGACTCAGCAATAGAATTTAAAAAAAAAATATATATATATATACATATATATAGGACGACAGAATATATATAAATAGACTTAGAGAACGAGAGAGGGTGCGGCTCAGCAATACGCTCAGAGAAAGAGATATATTACCTGAGATCTGCACTTCATCTTCGTAGTGAACAACTCCGACGTGTGGCCGCAGAGTGGTGAAGGGGTAGGAGGCGACCTTGGGCCGAGCACGGGAGATAGCGCGGAGGAGAGAGGACTTGCCGGCGTTTGGGTAGCCGACCAGGCCAGCTGAGGCGATCACCTCCATGTGCACATCCACGACATGCTGGGTATCAATGGAAAGGTCAAATTCGTTTCATAAGGACGACAGAATATTTAGGACCACTGTAAGAAACAAGGAAATAAATACCTCTTCACCACGCCCACCCACTTCTGCCTTGAATGGCTTTCTCATTGTGTCAGAGAGATAGAACTTATTTCCATGACCTCCAGCACCGCCACGGGCAGCCAAGAATATCTGAATTAGGCGAGAAATAATCTTTAGAAAGAGAAATTATGACCAGGACCTGATTCTCCTTGTGCAACTCAGCAATGGTTGGTTGGGAGGTGGAGGGGTCGAGAGAGGGAGAGCGGAAGGTTGTGCCGAGGGGGACGGGCACTTCCACGTGTTCTGCACTCTTTCCATGCTTACTCTTCGACCCGCCAAAGACGCCCCTTCCCGCTCTGATCACAGTCTTGATGTGAGAGAGGTCTCCGACATTGCGAGACGCTCAAATAACATTATTTGGGGGAATCCCCGCCGCACCATTATTTTACGTTAACAATACCAAGGCACTGTCCGTACCTATTCTAACGCAAACTGTCTAACCACGGAAAAAGACATGCCCTCCATTGCCGCCATCACCCCCGTCTGGTCCACCAAAGGGATGTCGATAGGCGCGAAGGAAGGAAACCATTCCATCTCCACCGTCTCCCGCGATGCACCGGATACGGCGATAGTACACCAGTGGAAGTGGCTACAATTCCTCTCCCTTGTCTAGCCATTTCACAACGATGATCTGGTGTTGCCACTCTTACCTCTCCAGACGCGGCTGCCTTTCTCGGTAGAATTGGCCTACGCGAAATCCTCTGCGCACTCCGGATCAGCCCGCTCGCCATCCACTGTTTCTATCAGAGGTATTGGCAGGTGACTTATTAATGACGCTCCGGAATATCACTATCGCAATGACGATTTGCTATTAAAGGCAGTATGAACGTATAGGAATTTTATTACCGTAAAGCTATATGGCACACTCGAAATCAATCTAAACAGATCACAGAATTTGTAAAGAATCGTTGATATAGGAACTCGCATGGAAAAGACGACATTATGCAAACGAATGGTTACTAAAAAAAAGCTCATCCAGTTCGAGGTGTTATGATAAAATCTGGTTTAGATAATTCTATTATATGTAATATTTTGGTGATAATTTCTTATAGACTATACGATTATGAAATAGAGCCATATGAATTTTACGAATGTTACGACTTTTCCTTAAATTTAAACACCGATATCAAAGGCACCAATAAGTAATTCTATCTATACATTGCAAGCATGCAAATTAATGTTCTGGAGCATGGCAAATTTAAAGCGCTTAAAATAAAGAAGCGCAGTATTCCCTTTCAACTTGTCTATAAGTGTTTGTGGGAAAATTAGTCTTTGAAAAGCCATAAAAACAATTTCTGGAGTACTGGAGCATGGCTCATTTAAGTCCTTCACGCATTAAAGCTAACTAGAAATATATTCTTAATGATCACAGAAAATTTACACTGTAATGGAGAATAAAAGACAAATTAGTAGAATATGGATAAAATCGCACAACTGGTAACGAACTGAGAATCTGGCAGAGAGGTCGCGAAATCGCTATTGTTAAACGGGTGGCGATAATCTAAATAAAAGGATAAAACTAGTATACACGTTCGTCTTTTCGAAAAAAAAAACCTTTTCTAAACTCCTATCAACCATTCAGGCCATTAAAAAGAATGTGCAACATACCTGGCTTCCAATTCTCCTTCAAGCGTTTGACGAAGTAATCTGCACTCCGTTTCGGACAACTCGTATTGACGGCCCAGTGCTTTGGCAAGTCGTGCCGCATTATCAGTCTGTAAAAAAGAACACTCTCGGTTCAGAGTAGCAGTAGTCTGATATATTTAGAATAAGAAACACCACATTATCTGGAATTCTTCTGAGAAGCACTGAATGTATGGCAAAGAGTTTTCCAAGGTAACACTATGACGCACGTATATAAACTTTATTTTTTTCATGTGAACTAACACTTAAAACGGTAACTTCAGCTTCTTCTCCCTTCATGGTAAGATGGAGAATGAAAAGAGCGCGAGTTGACTCTTTCTGCCCGCCTGGGCCATCCGATGAAGAACCTCCGACAATTTCCGGAAGAGGACGAACCTCTGATCTAACCTGCAAGAAGAAGGAATTCCCCGGATCAAATGAGTAATGAGAGATAAGCAAAGACCTTTGCACGAATGCGAGACTCTTCGTCCTGGGATAAGAATCCGTTTTGGAGGGACCTTCTTTTATTGAAGCCGCCCGATGGATTCTTCATGGAGTTCCGAAGATGAGGAGGAATGTATAGTCTGGTTTCGATAGGAGGGAGGGGCTTTCTAGGCGGTGGTCTCTCCTCCGTTTCATCTGGCTTTCTGACGTAAGATTCACGTCTCTCCTCCATTGCCTTGTGATACTCATCCCTTAATAATTACGACTATAGAAGAATTATTTCATCGCGAAATCAGGAAAAATACAAAGTCACGGCGATAAACGAATTAATACCTGCTAATTTGATTCTTGACTATGGATTTGATGAAGCCATGCTTCATGTCGAGCCGGCGAGCGGGCGACGAGGATGGATTCATCCCACTGAAGTAGGTATCTAAACAGCAGGGCGAACATACATACCTGGAAAAAGATTAACACAGAACGGTTAACAGCTCTGGTAAAAAGCGAATGGTCCAATTCCCCGCGAGGGAATGGTGAAATGGTGCAAAACCTGAAATATTTCTCAGAAATGGTCCATTAATGGTAAGACGAGTATCAGTGAACTAGTAGTCTTGCGCCATTATTTGGCCAAAACACGGGGATACTTGGCCATTACCATTTATTTGCCATTCGCTTTTCACCAGAGAGTTATCAAAATGTAATCCTCGAAGAAAACAAAATTGACATTGTGAATATCACCACTTAAGGATAGTATCTACTACACGATATTCCAAATACATAATGTTAATTCGAATAATAAATTTAATCGACTACTAAATTTTAATAATTAAGTTATAAAAAATTAAAGAACTAAAGAGATGCGAAAAAGAAGGATGTTTAGACTAATTAGCTGTTAACATATTTTATAATTTGAGTGAAGTGCAAATTAATTGTTAAAGCTGGTAAATAGAACGAAATAGTCAATCCTGCGATTTTCAGCCGGTCGAGTTAACCCGGTTGCTAGCGACAGGGTGTAAAACTTTTTAACATTCGCATTTCATCGTATTGCTTTTCATCTAGTTCTAATCCATTCTTTCGAAGTTTGGCGACGAGGATGGATTCATCCCACGTCACACATTTTCCAGTGCCACGTTTGACTTGCATTGTTTGCTTTTGATTGACGCGTTGCCAGGTGGGGATCCCGTTGCAGAGAGTCACGAGTTCTGTTGCCATGATCGGGTCCATTCGTCGTCTCTCTTCTGCAGCAGTCCCACTACACTTGGAGCGAATCGGAGAAGGAGGGGAGCCCCTTGTCATTCTGCATGGCCTCTTCGGCCATATCCAGAACTGGCGGAGTGTTGGGCGCGCGCTCTCCGCCCGTCTGGGCCGCCGAGTCATCTTGGCGGATATGAGGAATCACGGATCTTCTCCTCGCTCATCTCGAATGGATTACAATGTCATGGCCGAGGATATCACTGAGTTGGCAGCCAAGGAAGGCGACGGAGGTCCCGTTAATCTGCTCGGCCATTCCATGGGAGGCAAGGCTGCGATTGCAGCGGCCATCAAGAGTCCCCACTCATTCTCCCGTCTCATCATCGAGGATGTCGCCCCTCGAGTCTACACTGGCAATGCATCTCTCTTCCGCTCAATCATAAACGGCGTTGCCTCCCTCGATCTCAGCCAGCCGCGCTCTGAACTCTCGAAACTTCTCTCCGCCTCCATTCCCGACAAAGCCATCAGGGACTTCATCCTAACGAATGTTGTGAATGTGGATGGAGAACAGACATGGAAGGTGAATGTGGATGTGATTGCGAAGAGCCTCGACAACATCCTCGGAATGGAGTTGCCTGAAGGCGAGTTCACACGCCCAGCCCTCTTCCTGCACGGGGGCAACTCTGGCTATGTCCGCGAGTCCGACCGCCCAACCATCTTCAAACACTTCCCCTCTGCCCGCATTGAGTCAATCCCCGGCGCTGGTCACTGGGTTCACGCTGAGAAACCGACCGAATTCATCGCCTCCGTCACCCGATTTCTGATGGAGTAGTGGATCTAATAGGAATATTCTGATAACTTGATGATAAAGCGAAGCGTCAATCTTAATGTTCTGTTGTCTTGATTTACCTTCCGAGTTTGTGCCCGTTCGCGTATTTTTTATGTCAAGGTTGCATGAACTCTGCCTCTTAATCTGAGATTCCTTGAGATGACTGAGACAGCCGTCGTTGGCAAGTCTCTCGAGGAGTTGACTGTTGTCGAGTTGCGGAAGGAACTGGAGAAACGCAAGCACAACACTTCTGGAATTAAAGTCATTCTCATCGACAGGCTTGAACGAGTTAGCTCTTAATTTTCATCTCTAGTAAAATGAACCCACGTTTTATGTTGTTTATTACAAAATCACTCGCAGTTGTTCTTTAGTTAAAGATTAAAAGAAACATGTCAGTACATGAATCTTATTTTGACACATTGAGGCGCTGAAAGCGGAAGGCCACAATGCTCTCGAGTTCCGCTTCTTCGCGGACGCCGAATCTGCTCCTCCTTGTCCGTTTGACTTTAAAGAAGAATCTTTTTAGCTATTCACCGCCATTTAGCAGCAAACGAGTTGGAAGTGAAAACTAATGGAGACTCGGCTGAGACTGAACCGGAGAAGAAGGAAGATACGCAATCAGCTGTGGCTGCGGCCCCGCTGTCTCCTGCTGATACGTCTACCGCACCCCCGTCAGAGAGTGCCGAGGGAGAGGAAGGAGGCGAGCCAGAAGCCGCTGTCGACCCAGTCCCAGTCTCTTCTCCCCCTCCTGAGACTGGAGATGCTCAACCGGCTGCAGCCTCTCCCGTGGTGGGCAAGGCAGTCGTGGATGTGGTTGACCCCGAGAAGGAGCGCGAGATGGCGCCTCGCTCCTTCTGGGTGCGCGGCCTTCGTGTCGGGACCAAGGCTTCCGAACTCAAGGTTCCACCCTGCATCGACTTTTCTCATTCAAACCACTTCGCTCTCCCGCATCTTGCGCCCGCTCCACTCCTCTTTGTAGAAGAAGGCTCAGAAAGGATAATGACACTTTCGTTTCTCCAGTGGAATTCTCTGTCACTTTTGATTCCTTTAGCCGTGGTGGAATAGTGAGTGGTGGAGCTGACCAATTGCATCAACCCTCTGAAAATGTCTCCAATGGCAACATGGAGATGGAGAGAAAAGAAAGAGAAAAGAGTGGTGGCAGGCCTTCTTCACTCCGCATGGACACGTGGCTCGTGCGAAGATATTCACGGTGCGGAAGGGGGCGGCGGCGGATGGCAGCGCGGGCTGCATGGGATACCTCACCATGTCTTCCGTCCCCGAGGCTGAACTCGCTGTCGTCAAGCTTCACATGGCTTCCTTCAAGGGAAACATCATCACAATCACCAAGGTCATCTCGCTCTCGCCTCGTCCCCCTCTCTCTCTCCATCCTCTTCTTCTCCTTCTTGTTCTCTCCAAATCAGAGATCTTCATCCTTGATGGAAGCATGGTCTTTTCGTCAATTCTCACTATCGGATCTTCTCGAAATCTTTGCTTTAGTTTCTGATGGTGGCGTTTCAGGCGACGGCCGATAGCATTCCATTCGTGAAGAAGAAGGAAGGAGCGAAGAAGGAGAACCCGGCTGAGACGGCAACTGAGGAAAAGAAGAAGGCAGAGAAGGACAAGGATGTCCCTTCCAAGATCAAAGAGGCCGAGACTGCCAAGGACGACAAGAGAAGCAGCCGCACGGGTGAACGAAGGGGAGAGAGAAGTGACAAGGACAGATCTCGTAGACGGCCTGAAGAGTACTCCAAGAGCACGTCACGCTACAGATCAGATCGAATGCCACCACGTAAGGATTGGGCGGGAGATTTAAATAAGGATTTACGCACCCCCAACTTTGTCTATGAATTGTTCACATTCCTTGTTCAGAGAGGTCGCCAGCAAAGTCTTCGAGGTCTTCACTGCCCTCTCGCTTCCGGAAGCCGCCGCCACCTCCAGAGAGAGACTACATCGATCGATTGGTGACCATGAGAGTGGAGGAAGAACGTCGACAGAGGGATGCAGCAGACCGTCTGCATGCAGAGCAGCTGAGATTGTATCTGGAGAAGGAGAGATTGGAGAACGAGCGACTGCGGGCGCAGTTGCTGAAGAAGCAGAGCAAGGAACACGAGCGCCACCCCCCTTCCGCGCTCTCTTCACTCAGACATCGCCACTACTCTACCAGCGAGTCTGCAAGGTTGGCCAGCTAACCATCTTTACTCAGCATTCTTTCTTCATCCCTCTCCTTCATTTTTGGTGTCTTCGTTTGTCTCTCACCCCATTTGATCATTTTGGCATTTGGCTTTAAATTGATTGTTACAACCGATAGTAAAGTAATCTAATTGCAGAGCAAGCGGAGACCTCGGCCGTCGTCGCGATTCTCGTGAGATTCGTGATCCTCGCGATCCCCGTGAGATGGAACGCGAGAGGGAGAAGCGCCGTCGCCCTCCATCACCCCCTTCAGCATCCAGATCACGATTCATCCATGAGGTCAAGAGGCGCCGCTCTCGAACCCCTCCTCCCCGTACGTTTCACGCGAAATTTATTTGTTCTCCCCTCAACAAAATAAAAGAATGGAGTGGTGATTCCAGGCAGTTCTTATACATCAACTCCCGCCTTCAACTCGTACAAGACTCCGGGTGCAGACATTTACTCTTCCTACACGAGTGGCCGCTCAGCTTACGGTGCATATCAACTCTTTTGCTAATCTTGCTTACGGTAGCCGAAGGTGTCAATGTATCTTCGGATAGCTTCTGTGTCACTTGCGTTATCAATGATTTTGTGAAGCACGCATGCATTCTCCTTGGTTAAGGGATTCTGAGAGAAAGGAAGTAGTTGCAGGAGCCGCGGGAAGTAGCGGGAGTTCAAGTTGGATGAGTGGCCGGGAAGCGGGATACGGTAGTGGGTACAGCGGAGGAGGCTCCTCTGCCTTCCTGGCCGCCTCTTCTTCCGCCCCGCGCCGGTCAGCCCCTCAGCCTCCACACTATGACTACTATTCTAGCAACCCACGCTACATGTAATTCTAACTACTGCTAACTATTTATGAATCGGAATCTGCTTTCGCTATTTTGCGATGCTTGAGTTGTTTTATGCTTTTTTTTTTACTACAACATTATACGCTGAATTTGGCGCGTTCAACCATTTATTATTACGTTACCGTCAAAAAAATAAATTCGATTTTCAAGTTGTCTTCACAGTGTACAATTTGGCAGCAACTTTGGCTCGATGGCTCGCTCTCCTTTCCTTTGTGTGTCTCTCTCTTCCTTTCTCGTACTGTCTCATCTCCTAATGTGTTGCATTGGATAAGAACTGTGATGTGACGAGCTGTGCCAACGACTGGTACATATTTATTCCCCGCCTCATTTGATCAAAACAAATGTGGCGCATCCTCCCATTCTTGGGCCGGGCTTTTCCCTCTCTTGTTGGCAGGAGTGATGGAGGCAATTCTACTTTTCCTTGTCAAGTCAGCCCAACCAATCCCCACCCACGTTTAGCCGACTCTTATCTAGTCCTCTTCTATCCCAATCTGTACATGATACTAGGATCTCACGTTTAGTCACATTTATTATTTCGTTCTCATCAAATGGTGAATGCAATGAGAGAGTTGTTCGAGTGAAGAAGACTGGTGAGACGAGACCGGAGAGAAGCCAAGTAATGCAAGTAACATTATTACATTGTAAGAGCACAAAGTAGGAGAAGCTAGCTCCGTGGATACCGTGACTTAGACTGTGGCACTGGAATGCATCGCAAGGGAGAAGTAGAGGCCGGGTAAAGCATCAGGAAGGGGGAGGTCATTGCGTGAGAAGAAGGTTGTTGAGGGGGACTCTGCCGATGGAGACATCGGAAGGGGAGGGGCGGAGGCGGCAGCAGTGAGCGAGGCTGCCGCGCGTGGACAGCACTCGCACTCTCTCGCCCTGCCGCACGGCCAGCAGACCCGGCTCGGCCGAGTCCGCCCTCACTCTCGCTTCTCTCGTCTCCGTGCTGCCACTAAGCGACGACCGCCAGGGGGCAGTGAGGCGGCGGCGAGGAAGCGGCAGTCGGGACGGCCGTCGCGCGGCCACTGCGCCACTCGACGCCGACGCCGAGAGACGCGCTGGCACGCTGCTACTCTTCGGGACGCGAGAGTCGGCCGCCAGCCGACACGCGCCGCCCCAGCCACTGCGGCGTTGCTCGCGCTGCTCATGCACGCCCAGCAAGCGGAGCGAGTCCAGCAGACGGGCGAGCAGAGAGCGGTAGGCGGACGGGGCGGACAGCACGAAGGCGCACGGGCGGTAGAAACGACGCAGCACGTTCTCCTTCAGGAGAACGTAGCACAGCCAACTCTCCGCCGACGACTCGGCCACCAGCTCCGAGAGGAAGACTTGCACACGCGCGTCGTCAGATCGTTCAAACTCATCCAGCTCCTTGACCATCGAGTGAATGGCGTGTGTTGCGGGGCCTGCAATCACTGACTATGTCAAAACAAAACAAAACTCCATTCAAAACAAGTTCTCAGTCTGTCTATGCTATGCTCCAATGGTTCCATGATTTAACATTAGAAGCGAATTAGCCGCAGAAAAAGAACATAAACAAGTCTAAGTGGATGGTCTATGTATGTATGTACATACTACATGAGATGATGCTGTGTATTTATGTAGGTACATACATACATATGAATATACATACACTTAGAATGGATTCCTTTATATTATATGTTTGTACATATACAGATCACTAAGATACATAGAGATAAGTGAATCAGTGTCAGTAACCCGGAGCCGTGATGGCAGTGATGAGATTCCATGGATGGTGCGGTGTCTTGAGCCCGTCACTGAGAAGGGCAGTGAGTGCTTCAATCAAGGCGTCGTCGCCTTCTCTCCTGACGGACACGGCGACTGCCTCCACGACCTCCTCGACGAGTCTCCTGGCCGAGGCATAGACTGGCAGACCTACGACTGCCAGTTCCCGGCTGCGGAGAGAGGACGCGGCCGAGGACGCGGCTGCTCGAGGCGTGCATTCACTGGCGGTCGAGACGGCGCAGTCACAGAGAAGCTGGCGAGTGGCTGCTGAGTGCGCCCAGACTGGAGGATGGAAGCGATGGCGGCGGAGGCGGAAGCACGTCGTGCACGCCTCGGACAGCGCCGCTCCCGAAGCGGACGACGACGCGGCTACCGCACGCGGACTCCTTCGCTCCACGCAATTCGACGACGAGCCGGTGAGGAGTTCCGAGTTGCGCTTGAAGAAGGAGCAGGCCTCTGCAACGTGGCGCGGCAGGAGAATCGATAACGACGCCCAGTCTTCGATGTGCACCTCAAAAGGGCAATCAATATAATGTCATAAATAATTCCTTGCTCCTTCATTCTCTTCCGACACCCGCCAAGAAGTCTCCTTTTGTTCTGAAATCTCTGATCTCCATCTCTCTTTTCTCTATCTTATTCTGCCGTACAATGAGTATTCCTTCTCTGAAGATGTACAAGTGGCAAGGGAATGATTCCTCACCGGCCCTCCGGAACATCCGAGTCCAGAGTCTGGAGAGCACTCCACTTGAGGCGGTGCCATGTCGGAGAGATTGAGAGAAGGGCGAGAGCAACCAGCGAGGGCCTCGGGCGAGGCGGTCGAGTCTACCAAGGCACGCATCTGGCAAGATAGGGCCAATTCATCATTGAATGGAAACGAACACTTCTTGGGCCATTATCTCTCTCTCTCTCTCTCTCTCTCTCTCTCTCTTTCTTCTCTCTCAGACTCCTCTCGCATTCTCAACATACTGCTCAGCCTGCAGAACGCGTTACAGCCTTCTCTGCAAGGTCAGTCTAGCCGCTCTACGAAAGAATTTAGAAATCTTTCACATTCTCATTAAATCTTTTCATTGGAAAACTCTCTCTACCTCTCCTCTCGCTCTCTCTTTCTCCTCTCGCTCTCTCTCTCTCTCTCTCTCTTCTCTCTACCTCTCCTCTCGCTCTCTCTCTTTCTCCTCTCGCTCTCTCTACTATCTCTCGTCTCCCTATCCTTCCCTCTCTGTACATACATACATGAAATCAAGTTTTATTTAGTTTGATATAGCAATCGATACAATGTCTAGAGGATTTGTCCCCGCAAAATTATAAATGAGTCAACCATACAATACCATGCATACTTAATTTAAAAAAAGGAAATCAGGAAAACAAACGTTGGCGTGCTTGCTATGAAATTTAAAAAAAATGCGTTGCTACGAATCATATGAATTGAAACCTCGTGTGGCAGAGCGAGGAAGCGAAGTTCGGGAGGCTCGGCGAGATCAGCAAAAGTTCGCTTCATCTTTGAAGATGAAGTTGAGGAACGGAGTTGTCGGCGCGACTGCCAGCGATCTACCTGCAAAGCAGCCATCATTCATCTACTGTTTCTTGTTTTTCCCCTTCCGTTCATGTGCTGTCCCTCTCGGGTCCCGCAATAGAAACTATGTACATACATATGCAAAGCCAGGAATGAAACTTGTTCAAAACTCATTTGTTTGTCAAGAAGAGAAAAACAATATTCTTCCTATAGGTAAATGAAGTCTTAAAGAAGAAGAAGAGAAGAAGAAAGGGGAGAAGCAGAAGAAAGTTACAAGTGAGCGATGGTCAGATCAGCTTTCATCGCCTTGCATCCTCTCTTCTCCCTCTTCACTTATGAGAAGAGCAAGGATGAGGTGACCTTGGCAATATCGGAAATACCGGCGGAAGGCGACGGGAGCGGCGCGGCTGCCGCTTCACTTGCGGAAGAAGGCGCGGCACCAGTGACATCATTCTCGTTGACGTCAACTACTCTGGCCAGACCGCCGCCAAGCTGACGGCCGACAAAGTCGATGAGGAGACTGGAGGGGCGGACGGAGGGGAGGGTACGCGGAGTTGTCGGGGAAGAGGACGCGGCAGGAGCAGATACGATCTGGAAGGGGTACTTGAGTTAGAGAGCAAGAGCTTAATAAGAAAGGAAATAATATGACAAGAAAGCTTCAACATCACAGAGCTTTAGATCATTATTAAGAAAAAGAATGAAAAATAGAACGAACAATAATTAATGAAAAAAACCTTGTCGTCAAGAGGCTGCGCATGCTGAATGCGACCCCACGTGGTGAAGTGCTGCGAGGCCGTCCACTGGCCAGAGTCCGCGAAGGTCAGCTTGTAGTCGTCCTTCTTGTTAGCACATCTGGCACGTAACTCTTCGGAATCGAGTGAGTCGGTGGAGAGTGAGGGGTCGAAGGTGGAGAGGGAAGGGTCGAAGCAAGAGCTGGAGTCCTCTTCATCCTCGTCGTCGTCATCGTATCCTCTTCTTCTGCTGTTCATCATGGCGGATGACAAGAGCGAGTCGCTGCCTCCGAAGTCGAGTGCCGCGACCCTCGCATCCATGTCCGACGGCCACTCGTCCACATCTCCTGGCATTACTCCCACTAACTCTACCATCTTGGTGATCGGGTCAGGGCAAAGGTCTCTTCTCACTATCCGGAAGATGCCCCAGGGCAGGCCAGCGGCTCTGCCGATTCTCGTCTGCGGAAAGCAGCACCCACTATGCGAGGAGTAGGCGCCCGCCACCTGATCGATGCGGGAGACTCTATCTCACTCTGTCTGTCTCTGTCTCACTCTTCTCTCCACTCTCTCTTCCCCTCTCGTCATACCATGTCTCTTTTCTCTCTTCCCGCACTCGTGGCCTCTTTGCTCGTCTGAACTCTCTTCCTCTCTCTCGCACTCTCTCCTCCTGCCAGCTGACTAGGGTGCACTCCGATTTCACCATTACGCGTTGCTCTCGCGTCTCAGTTGGCTGTGTGCTCTCTCGCCTCCTTATTTTTCTTTCTCTCTCCTCCTTTCTCTTTCTCTCTCCTCATTTCTCCCTCTTTCTGGAAAGCTTTCTCCATTTCCTATTTCCTTTTAATATATTTTCTCCCTTTTCGTGTGCTGCAAGGTAATATCAGGGGTATGGTGAGAGTGAAATGAAGACGGCATTTCGAGGAGAGGAAGCCTGAAGAAGCGGAGTGTCTCTGCTCTGTCTTCTCTCTCTTGCATTCTCTCTCTCACTCTCCTCAATCTCTCTCCCTCTCTCTATGTCTCTGTCTCTCTCCCTCCCTCTGTCTCTGCAATCGCATCTGTAAATTATTGCCCAGGAACAAACCGAGAGAAATCTTCGGTCTCATTTATCATATCACGCTCCCTGCCTTATCCCTTTCAATCACGATTTCAAGGAGAGAGATTGAAAGAAGGCAATCGACTAAAGATAATACTTCATGTCTGATGAGACACGTGGGGAAGTGACGATAAGCTGGAAGAGACAGCTGTTAGCCTTGCTCTCTGCCTCCCAGACTATCCTTCCAATGCCAATCTCTCAATCAGTATCTCTAACCTCTCTCCCCCCTCCATCCACTCTCTCTCTCTCTCTCTCTCTCTCCTTTCTTTCTCTTGTCGTTCTCTCACGAGATTTCTTACTTTTATCTCACAGTTGTCAGAGCTAATAGCTCGTTCATCGCACAATTAATTGCTTGCAGACAAGATAAAACATAATAAAAGTAGTGAGAGAGAGAGAAGTGGGGACGGTAGGAGAGTATGCGAGAAAGAAGACGTAAACGAGAACAAGAGAGTGAGAGAGTGAGAGAAAAAGAGAGCGCTGGAAGAAAGGGATGGAGAGACGGATGAACCAAAAGTGAAGAGAAAAGTAATAACCATATTTGTGGAGTTCGGCCGCCTTTGCTGGCGTGCGAGGAAAATCCGAAATGATTGAGGGCGAAGGTGAATCTGAAAAAGACTCATGGTGAGGTCGAAGGGGTAATCCAGGCAAAGAGAAGAGTAAGCTTGACTTGTCATGAGAGGGCAGCCTCTTCCAATCAACAACTCCCCCCTCAAATTCTTCTACTTTCGCCATTCATTCGTGTCTTTCCTCTATCTTCCTCTTTGATTCACTCTTACTCGCTCTCTTTCTTTCTCTCTCTCTCTCCCTATCTGTCTATTACTTATTTCCCATTCCGATGAGTGGAAAGCAATGACTGTACATTCCTGTGCTCATTAGCGAGCTCCTCTCTGCGTGGTCATCGCTGTTCTTTTTTGTCTCTTCTCTCCTTCGTCTCACATTCCGATCAAGTTTGTCGCTTTAGTCCCTTTTTTGTAATCGGCGACCTTGTGTTTATTGAATGAGTGGGAAGATACAAAAGGATGGGAAGCTTCATCTTGACCGGATCAACAATCCTTTCATAACAGCGATAAGAGTATGTTTGTCACACTTAAACGACAAGAACATATACTATAGATATACGGATCGATTTACTAAGGAGAAGAGAGGAAAGCCAGGCATATAGCCCTTCAATGATCCAACAATTTTCAAACAGTATGAACTCTGAGAGATAAAGGGAGAGAAATGTTGCCACATTTCTCTTTACTTTTCTCTCTACCGTGCCCGCTCGTCCTCTCTGTATATCCCGCTCTCTCTCTCTCTCTCTCACTCTCTCTCGCTATCTCTTTCTCTTTCTCTCTCTCATTCTCTCTTTCTCACGTGAAAGCTCGCTCGGTGTTTCGCTTTCTTCCTCTGTCACCCTCGCTCTCTCCCTCGCCATCTCCTTCTCTCTCTCTCACTATCTTCTCTCTCTCTCTTTCTCTCTCTCTCTCTCTCGCTATCTCTTTCTCTTTCTCTCTCTCATTCTCTCTTTCTCACGTGAAAGCTCGCTCGGTGTTTCGCTTTCTTCCTCTGTCACCCTCGCTCTCTCCCTCGCCATCTCCTTCTCTCTCTCACTATCTTCTCTCTCTCTTTCTCTCTCTCTCTCTCTCTCTCTCTCTCTCTCTCTCTCTCTCTAAAATCACGCTCTTTCCTACTCCATTTTCGGTCTCTTCTACTACATATATCTAAATCTCCATAACGCCCTTTGCTTTGCTCTGTCCGCATCATCTTTCGATTCGGAGAGGCAGTCATTTTATACCTACTTTGCGCTATATCTGCCCGCTCCTTAAAAAAAATCACTCAAAGCAAGATAAAAACCGATATACTACATATACCTTACTCTTAAATTCTATTCGAGCAGAGACATACATACATTATATACACATATTGTATTTCCTATAGTCCTTTCTTTCTCTGTCCCCTTCACTCTCTCTCTTCCCTCTCACCCTCTGTCTCTTTAACTCTCTCGCTTCTTCTCGCGCTCTCTTTCTCTCCGCCACCTGAGTATCCGTCTCTCGCTTCTTGGCAGAACAATTTTCGACAGCTTCTGCCCAGCAGCAATCTCACAAGCAAAACAATATGGAATTAGCTGAAGACTCAAAAACGAGCACACTTGTCAGTTCGTCGGAAAGATTGTCCCCGTTTCTGTTATCGTTAGTTGCTTCTTACATTAGACCTCTCGGTAGTTTTTTAAATCTTATGTCCATCGCTGGAGGCATAGACAAGTTACTACATAGTGTTCTTCGCATCTACCGTCTTTTCTTCAATAAAAGAGCGATATTGAGAGAGTAAGCTTCATTCATGAAAATGAACATTGCGGAACATGACATCAACACTTTCCTTTTCTTTAAAACAATATCCTTATTAATCGCCAATATGGTGTACACAAGCAGCATGAATCCATGCACGAGTGAGAGAAGAATTGAAATGGAGAAAAGGAAAGAACAGCCTGGCAGCATCTGAAGAATTCGCTTTCTTGTCTATCTACATAAAGATAAAATTATTATTGAAGTGCGAGAAAAAAAATAAAAGTGAAAAGGTATGTCTAATCGAAATTGTTTTTGCAAGGCGGAGAATGGCAGAAAAGGGAAAGAGCGAGAGAGAATGAGAGAATGAGAGAATGGGAGAATGAGAGAATGAGAGAAAGAGCGTTGAATGAAGAGAGACCCGCGTGGAAACGTGGCTGAGAATAAGAAAGAAAAGTTTCCATCAATGCTTTCCATTCCCGAGCTGGACACGGCAGCAGATGAAGCCGTTGTCTGTGCCAGTGTAGAGACAGGCAGAGTTGTCGGGGCAGGCCTGGAAGGAGAGAGTGGAGAGAAAGAGAGAAAACGAGAGAACGAAGAGAGACAAGCAGAGAAAGAGAGAAGCGATATACCTTAGAGAGTGGGAAAGGATATACCTGTGGAGTACTTGCTCTCGCGTAAGGGTTGCATGAACGGTAGTTGCCCGCCAACTCAACCGGGACGAGATTCGCCGGCTGAGGGGGACACACGTTCGGCAGTCTCACATCAGACTCCAGGCCACAGCAGATGTATCTGGATAAGAGCTTCTCTCTCTCTCTCTCTGTCTCGTTCTCTCTTTTCTTCTCTCTCTCTCTCCCTCTCTGTCTTTCCTTCTCTGCACAGAATGGTGAATGGTTGCTGAACCTCTCGAGATTGGTTGAGAATTGGCAGTGGCGATTGGAGCCACATCCCTGGATGGCGTCATTAGCAGGCGCAGAAGGAGAACAGTAGCGATACTGGGCACCGCCCTCGCCTGGCACGGGGACTAGCTGAGGAGGGCAGACTGAAAAGGGAGGAGAACGTTCTTTGCCATTAGCAAGACCATGAAATTCAGAGATGCAGAGGGTTATGAAAAAGAGCTATCAAGAAGGAATAGAAACAGATATTAAATGCTGCATATGTGAATATCTGGCATGAAAGAGTGAAAGAGAGGGAGAGAGAGAGAGAGAGAGAGAGAGCGAGAGAGAGAGCGAGAGAGAGAGAGCGAGAGAAGAGATGAGAGAAAGGGCAAGATCGAGAGAGAATGAGAGACAAGAGAGACTGACATCCAGTGTCGACAGAGTCGGGAGATCGGCAGCAGTAGAAGGCGTTGACAGAGGAGGAGGCTGTGGAGAACCAGCAGAAGAAGTTGCCAGGGCAGGCACCGTCGACGTTGGGAGTGCATTGCATGGGTTGCAGGGAGAGGGCCGAGATGAACGGAGTCGACGTCGTGGGACAGAGGGCTGCAAGGAACATCCACTTCTCTCACTACCTCTCTCAATCTCTCTCTTTCTCTTTCTCTCTCTATCTCTTTCTCTCTCTCTCTCTCTCTCTCTCTCTCTCTCCCCTTACACTGCAACTCGGTGCTGGCGCCACAGCAGACGTTCTGGTCGAGCAGAGGAGATGAGTAGCAGGAGTACCCCTCAGGGCATCCGCCGGAGACTCTTCCGGACCCGCCCGGGTTAGAGCAGGAGACAAGGCGGGAGGTGTCCGACTCCTTGGCCACAACCGTGCCCGGAGGGCATGCTTCCGATAGACAGTAGTTCTGGCACGACTTCTGCGATGCGAAGTTGTTGCGGTTGCCTGCATACTTTCATTCTTCCTCTGCCAATCTCTTTCTCAGTCTTCTCTTCTCTGGCTCTCTCTCCTTTCGTACTCTCTCCTCACTCTCTGTAAATCTCTCTTCTCTCTCTCCCTTCGTACTTCTCTTCTCTCTCTCCCTTCGTACTATCTCTCTCTCCCTCTCTTCCCTACCTTCACATCCATTGTATTCGTATGTCTGGCAAGTCTTGGTGTCTGCATTGAAGTACCATCGGGTAATCCTCGTGGACGAGCATCTTACACCGACATCTCGTGGTTGCGAGCAGACAAAGTTCTTGGAGGGGCAGCAGAGTGACTTTGTCTGGTAGACAGTGCCTGTCCATGTGGTGACAGGGGTGCAGTAGTGGGTGGAGGGGCACTGCCGATTCGAAGTGCACGCTCGCGCTGCCCCGTTCGGCTCCTTCCACACCTTCAAGCAGTTCCGGCTCATTACAGTAGGTAGTTATTGAACACATATTGCAAAAATGAGCATACGATGATATAACACACATATTTATAAATGTAGGCCAAGGAGGAACGGTATATGAATAAGAATTCTGGAAGGATTCTGGAAGTTCCGTTCTCAAATGCAGCATTCTTTTCTTCCCTAGCATATTGTCTCGATGCTAGCAGAATAAATTTTGTACTAATAGAGTACTCCATGTGCATTTTTTGTGTGTTGACAAAGGAAAGATTCGAGAAGACATTCTAGTTTCTCTCCTCTCTTCGCACTCTCCTCCCTCCGCACACTCTCTCGGGGTCAACTAAATGCTCGCGCAAAGAAGACGAAGAAGAAGTGGCCGAGTCGTGCACTGCCTCGCACCACAAACAGACGGCGACCAGCCCGTGTCAGGCAGAGAAGGCGAGAGAGCATGGGAAGTAGAGAGAGACAGAGTGCACTGATTAACGATGATAGGATAATGAACTTGCTAGAGAGGGAAAGAGAGGGAGAGAGAGAGAGAGAGAGAGAAGATGATGACGTGCCTCTCCACCGTCCGGACAGCTCTCGACTCGACAATAGTCTTTGCAGTCTTGCTGCGTCGCGAAATTGTTGCTGTTGCCGTCGCAGCCGTTGAAGGAGTACGTCTGGCAGGTGCGGGTGGTCGAGTCGTAGTACCAGCGAGTCACTGCAGGACCGCAGGTGGCACCCGCCTTGTAGGAGAGGGAGCACGTGTAGGCTGGAGAGAGATAGAGAGATAGAGATAGAAAGATAAGAGGGAGACAGAGAGAGACAGAGACAGAGACAGACAGAGAGAGGAGTAGATGTACCCTGAGTGGGGCAGCATCCGTAGGTGGTCCCATCATAGTAGCAGTAGTGGTTGGCGGGGCACGTCGTGGACACTGAAGCCGATCCACCACAAATGATGAAGTTGCCGTTTGAGTCAGTCAGGGCCGTTCCCTGGATGCATTGAGGCTCGCCTTAAAAGGAAAGTAGAAGATTAGGGAAATAGAGAGAGAGAGGGATAGGAGTGGAGATGGAGAGGGATAAGAAGAGGGAAGAGGAGAGGGAGAGATAGCGAGTGAGAGAGAGAGGGAAAAAAAGCGTAAAATAGACTTAGAAAAAGAGAAGAAGACTGACTGCGAGCATCTCTGCAGTAGTCCTGACACTCCTTGTACGAGTCGAAGTTATTGGAGTTGCCCTGGCAGCCAGAGTAGATGAACTCTTCGCAGTTGCCAGTTTTGGCATTGAACCACCAGCGATTGCTGTACGTCCCGCAGTTGCCCTAAATGGAGAACGATAGAGAAAAAGTCGGATGGCAAGATTTATCATGTCCAATCTCAAGAATGTCTTCTGGAAAGGAGCTTTGCCTTGGAAGAAAGTGAGAAAGAGATAAAAGGGAAGACCCAGAGACCTGCTCTCTCGGCAGTTTGCATACATACTGCGGGCGAGGGCAACAGACGCCTCCGAAGGTCGTGCTGCCCGAGGTACTCTCGCAAGAGTGGGTGGACGGACACACGGAAGATGAAGAGCCAGTTGGAGAGCACTCCATGTTTCGCTCTCCACTGCTGTCCTTCAGAGGCTCCCCGGCACTGCAGAGAACTGCAAAGAGGAGAGGAGAAGTTGGAGAGGGATTAGAAGGTTGTCAAGAAAAACGCGAAGATGGAGGCAATTACAGCAACGCCAGTTAAACTATCGAGAAAAGAAAATAATCATGCAGATACATTTGCATGTCGAAGAAATATGTATGCGGATGAGTAAATGATCTCACTTCTGGAGCAGAACTTCTCGCAGTGGTCTTGAGAGAGGAAGTTGTTGAAATTGCCTCCCTGTCCGAGATACTAAAAGAGAGCCGGGATGAGGACGATGCACACGTGAATGGAAATGTATATTTGCATAAATATTAAATCAAGGCAGCTTTTGAGTGATAAAAGTAGACATCAATAGTGATTGGAAGAGTATGTACATACATAGTCGCAGATATGGCCAAAGAGTGACAGAAAAGAGTGGAACTGACGGAGAATTGGATGCATCTTCCTTCTCGAGAGTCGTAGTAGAAACGAGGGTAAGTGTTGCCAGAGCCATCGGGGATTCCCACGTCGAAGTACTCGGTTGGCACTCCACCCGCCGTATTGTACACTTCCGTAGGGATCGCTCCGTTCTTCGAGCAGATGTGCACTGCAACCCTTCCTTCTCTCTTTCTCTCCCCTCTCCCTTTCTCGCGCTCTCTTTCTCTTTCTCTCTCCCTCACTCTCTCTCTCTCTCTCTCTCTCTCCTTCTCTCCTGACAATAAGTGGGACAGCACTGCTGGAGAGTGCCCATGGTGGTGCAGACGTAGTTGGCGTTGTTGCATCCACCGTCTCCCCCTTGGCAGTAGACAGGCTCTTGCTTCACTCCGGTTGTTCGGTCTCGGTAGAGAGGAAGACCGCGGTTGCATGCTCAACACATCATGCTATTCATAAAACAACAACAAGAAGAGACAAGGTAAAAATGAACATTATGAGAGAGAGACAGAGAGCGAGACACAGAGAGAGAGAGAGAGAGAGAGAGAGAGAGAAATAGTTGGGAGACAGCAATTGAAACATGTGGAAAGACAGGAGAAGCGACCAAAAGAGAAGAGAGATTGAAATGAAGGTGACTGACTCTGCTTGCAGTAGCTTTCGCAGTGGTCCTTTGTCTGGAAGTTGTTAGCATTTCCACCATATCCTTGGTACTTGAGCTCACGACACTCGCCAGTGATCGGGTCGTGGTACCAGTGGTTGAGGGTCGTGCCTCCTCCCGGAGGGGTGTAGCCCTCGCTGGGAGGTTGGATGCATGCGAAGGCTATAACAATCACGGAATTATAGTTGTGGAGAATGAGAGGGAGAGAAAGAAACAAGAGAGAGGGGAGAGAGAGAACGAGAGAAAGAGAGAGAGAGAGAGAGAGAGAGAGAGAGAGAGGGAGAGAGAGAGGGAGAGAGAGAGAGAGAGAGAGAGAGAGAGAGAGATGGAGAATGACCTCGAGATGGACAGCAGAATGAGATGGGGTTGTTGACGGTGCAGTCATCGGAATCACAGATGCAGTCATAGGCGAGGGCACCGATAGCTTCGCAAGTTGCGTCTGCTCCTCCGTAGCATTGTTGCACCTGAACGGAGGAGAGAAAGAAAGAGAGAGCAAGAGAGAGGCAGAGCGAGAGAGCGAGAGAGAGAGAGAGAGAGAAAGGAAAGCCACACCAATAGAGCAGGACGGAGATACTAAGATGTGTTGTGACATATGTATGAGACAAGGAATGAAGGAGGGGGAAGCAGACGTAGATCTTAAAAATAGCCATCCTCCTTTGATCTCTGACCTGGTTTTCAATGCGGAACTTGGGGTTGTTTCCGTTGAGGGGGCAGAAGCCGTAGTTGAGACAGACGAGGCCGTCTCTGGTGCGGAAGGGTGGCTGGTTGTTGGCGCAGCGGCACTCTCCCGACCTACAGTATGCCCCTGGCCAGACTGCCTCGCACTGTCTGTTCTGCGTGCATCCCGACTCGCCCGGGTTTATTTCTGAAATACAACTTCCTCTTTCTTTCTCTCTCAGTTTGGCTCTCTCCCTCCTCTCCTCTTAAACCTCCCTCTCTAATCTCACAACACACCTCTTCCCCAAGAACTGTTACCCACTCTGGAAAAAATTTCTTTATTTCTGCATCTGTCAGACCGAACCGTTATTGTAAGCGATCCATAGCATTGCAAAGGCGAAAGAGTAGAGAAAGGTGCGAGAGGCTAGGAAGTGTTATTCATTTCGATAGAGAAGACGGGGAGTGGCAGAACAGCTATTGGAGATTAGATGCTAAAAACGATGAAGACTCGGATGTTCTCTTCACAAATCTCCGGTCTCTTCAGTCTACTGTCCCCTACTTCTCAGAACTGTGGTGACAATGAAGGAAAGAAGCGAGCGTAAGTGTACTAGTACCTCGTACGAGTGTTCAGAATTCCATTCTTTCGACCAAGCAAGAGAAAGGGAGCTGTTCCTTCTTCTCAAGACATGGAAGTTGTAGTGTAGAAGAATGAATGACAATTTGGAAAGGGATAAAGCGGAGGCTAACTAAAATGGCCAACGTCCATTCAAGCAGAAGATGAGAATGATTCGGCATCCGCAGGTACTAAATCGCGTGAGTAACTAACAAAGGCAAAAACGAAAAACGAAGTAAAGAAGGGTTAGCGATGAAACAACGACAGCGAAGAAGTTTGCAACGAATTAGATGATATCAAAGGATGTAGTGCAAGGAAAAGCAACGACTGTAAAGACAGGAAGACCCCATAGGAGTAACGGAACGAAGAGAAGGCGAGGAAGAAGACTAGAAACGAGAAGCGAGAGGGTACAACTAGGAAAGTAAAGAATCATCTCCAAACCAAGCAAGGCAATACAAGCTTAGAGCGTATCAGATATCAGATTCGGATTACCTCTACATAATCACATCACAATTCCATCACTCAAGACAAATCTTCATATCTAGTGCATACCGCGGAATATTGTAAAAGAATCTAAAAGATCTGCTGCAGAAGAAAGGGGCACGGCCAAGCAAAAGGCAAAAAGCAGACAAAATGAAAGAAGCGAGAAGAGAATGAGAGAAGTGATACACGCATTCTGGACAGCCGGGACGGGCAAGGAACAAGGAGGGAACACGGTCACCGGAACAAGGGAGGGCAGCAACGCCTCTTTCTCTCGCTCTCTCACTCCCCTCTCTCTCTCTCTCCCACTTACTTCTCCAACAATACGAGTCAATCTCGACGTAGGTAGTGAGGCAAGCGCATCTCTTGTTCCCAGCACAGTAGTTGCCAGTGCCGCAGTCAGTGGACACCTCGCAAGGCCTGCCAACAGTTCCGTGCTGGCCCCTCGTGGGTTCCACTAGGGACACCACGGCCACCACCGTACACAGCAAGGGGCCCACCCGCCACATCATCCGCTGTCTCTCTCACTCCACTACCTCCCCTCTCTTAGCCAAGCAGAGGGGGCGGGCCTCTCACTCCCGAGACGTTGCTGCTCGCGTTTGGGTTAGGAAAGAGAGATAGGAAGACAGGAGAGAGAACGAGAGGGAAAGAGAAAGAGAGAGGAGAAGATGGTCAAGGGGCTATGAAGGCCGCTTCGTCTTCGTCTTCGAGTCCGGAGGGGTGTCTGCCGAGGGGGAAGGTTCCGCTGACTGGGCAGTATAGTGGAAGGGGGGAGGAGGGGATGTTGATAAAGGAGAAGGAGAAGGCGACGGAGACGGAGAAGGAGAAGGCACCGGCCACTCCGCCAGCTTCACTTCTAGCAACTCGACTACTTTGTCTGCATCCGTCTGCAACAGCACATATTCAAGAGCGACGAAGAGAGAAAAGATGAGACGGCAAAAGAGAGAGAGAGAGAGAGAGAGAGAGTTACGTACCTCGCAAATGAACCCATGTTGAATGAGGTTAAGAGTGAGGGAAAGAGCAGAGTCGATGGAAGGGTCGACATTGGTAGTGAGTTGTCGATTCATGGAGTCGTCGAGTTGGAGGACGAGGCTGAGTTGGCCGTTCTCGATCTCCGCCTTCATGTGCACTATGGAGCGTGGCTCGCTCTTCACTGCCTCTTGCGAGGGCGTGGGCGGAGGGGAGGGCGATCTCTCTGCCGCTCCACTCGCGGTGCACGCTCCCCCCACCGCACCCGACGGGCTCGACTCCGCTTCCGTTCCGCCACTCCCGCTATTTCCACCGCACTCGGGCGAGCTTTTGGAGGACGAATGGCCCAGGACCTCGAAACAACTGTCTGATCTCTGTTCTCTCTCTCTCTCTATCTCTACCTTGGTAGAGATGTGTTGTGTTAGAGGAGCAAATGCAGTGAGTGGATAGATGCCATTGCGGACGTCGTCTAGAAACTTCTCAAGGTCGAACTGGAAGGTGGGCACCTCGCAATAGGCTATCGAGCGGAATTTGCTTACTGCTGCCACCTGAGAAGAAGCTCACATTCGAACCACATCCTGTACTTGCAATATTTGACGTGAAGAAAAGGACACATAAAGAAAGATTAACCTTCTCCGTGTCCGCAATCCGGAAGATGTTCTCAGCAATGTCATCAAACTTCTTGTTATTGGCAATAGCGTGGGCGGAGAGGAGTTTGAGGGTGTGGACCTCGAAGAGACAGCGATGGAAGAGGAGCTCGCGGGCGGAGGGGCGAGTGGACGGGTCTCGACGGAGACAACACGCAATCAACTCCTGAAGAAAAGACATCCTTCTACCAATCCATCTGCTGATCATCTCTTTGTCCCAAGTACTGTAAGTATTCCAAACCCGTTGGTCGGTTTCCTCGAGTGAGTTGAGTGCCTTGTCCACGGCGTCCTGCGAGACAATGGAGTCGGAGCCATTGCACTGGAGACCACCGCAGGTCGCTATCTGAATGGAGAGTTATCCAGTCTAGTTCTCAGCTTCTTCTTTCGCACCTCTAATGCCACTATGCCGAAGGCATAGATGTCAGAAGCTGGCGTGGCTGGCTGAGAGCCTGCAATCATAGGACTCTCTCCATTTCTATCTCGCAATCTCTCTCATTCTCTCAATGTCTCCCTCCCACTCACTCTCCAGCTCCGGTGCTAGGTAGTGCAAATTTCGCAAGTTCTCTCGACAAGTCTTGACGTGGTGGTTGATTGCCTCAGGCGCCACTGAAAAACCACAAGTATTTGTTTATCTGTTTATTTCTTTTTTTTTCATTTCTATCCCACATAACTTTATATCATAAACCGTCAAAGCCAAACAGCGCAGATTATAAAAAAAACAATGTTAGGTTTGCTCTTGACCGCTTCGATTCGCTAGTTAAGCACTCTTAGACAGCGTATCGGTGTCGCTTAGAGCCGCTCCATCACATTTCCCCTTTCATTCCCTGTTTCTCTCTCTCACTCTTGCTTTCTTCCGCCAATCACATTTCTCAATTTCTCCGTCTGTTTCTCCCCTTAACCATCTTTCGCGGACTCGAAGTGGGGACTAACTGTGACTCTTAGTAAATAGAATGGACCAAGGGCGACAGATGATGAGAGAGAAGAGAGAGCATGAGAGACGCAGAGAAAGAGAGAATGGATTCCATCACCACAGAGTTCTCAAGCTCAAACAATGAGTGTATCGGCCCTCTCGATGCTTGCTCTCCTGTCCACTGCCTCCACTTCGATAATCAGCCTCCCCACTAGGGGTCACCTTTCCCAGAAAACGCGCCACCTTTATATCAAGTGTAGCCTCTAAGTACACACTTTACTTTTAATCTATAACTCATTCTACAGTAGATCCCCGTGATATATAGAAAGGAGATCATCACATTTGGTATATAAATAATAAACACACTTGTACCAAGCAAGTAATTGCAATTGCTATATGAATCTAGGCAAAAGCATACCGCAGCCGATTTTGATGAGTCCATTTTGCTGGATGAAGACAGTGTTACATGAGAGATTGCCGTGTATTATGGGAATGGATGAGGAGTGGAGATAGTTCAGGGCAGACAGAATCTGGATCACCCACTTCTTCCAGGCCTGCAAAGACAATTCTCGCATCTTATTAGCAGCGGAAAAACACAGTATCATAATAAAGATTCGTAATTAAAAAAGGTGGTAACCTTGGCACTCAATGACGATCCAGATTTCCGTGTTCTCTGCAGAAATGTGAACATTGAGCCAGAAGACATGTACTCCGTGATGAAGATGATCTGTAGAATACATGGTGACAATTTACATCTCACTCTTAAATTGACAAGAAATGATAGAATTTCAAATAGAATTAGCCAAAAAAAAGCTCTCAGTCAGAAAGTGGGCAACTCAATACTAACAGCGGCTAATATCCAGCGGGCATTCAACTATTGAAAAGCTGGTTCAATTTTTTCAGATAAGACTTGACTGAAAATTCGCTGAATTGCAAAGATACCTGATAAAATATAAAATAAAAAACATACCCGTGGCTTCTCCGACTTATTGTCCGTCCAGTACTTGTGGAACTTGACGAGATTTGTGTGAGTCAACTGCATGAGGTCGTCAAACACAGCGTTTATCCTTGCCTGCAATAGATTTCCAGCTACATCATTATTATCCAGAATTAAAATGTATGACCAACTTCTTTGTCTCGCAGATTCTTCCGTTCTGAGAATTGAACTTCATTCCAGACGACTTCATTGCCTGTCTCGTTATCCATGGCAAGATAGGCCACATCGATGCCCGGAACGTCCCGCTGCTTCACTTGTTCCCTTCGTTTCGACCATCTCTTATCCGGAGATTCTTCCAATATCTAAAACAGCAACGACATTCGCAACAGATTATACCAAAGAGCCTAGAAAATATCCAACATCTGTACGTAAAAAAATGAGTAAGCAGGATAAGCGGTCTTTATGTTTTCTTTGATTCTAAACTAATTCAAAAGCTAGAATATGCTCGATAGTATAAACCTAGATTCAAACGCATTGCTGGAATAACTACAATCAGGCTTCTAAATAGGATAACCGATCGCAATAATTTGGTCATACTGAAAGCATTTCCCCCTTTTCTCTTTTATTAAATTTCAATACAAGAGAAAAGGAGAAATATGTCCTTGAAAGTGTGCGAATTAAACTAAAATTTCAGAATATGAATTCCGCAATACAATATAAGAAAACCCGCAGCAAAGAAAAATTCAGTGTTAAGAAATTACTTAGATACTAGATATGCTCCTTATGGAAGATATGCCATGAAACTCAATTATTGCATGCAAGGTGAAGAGAGCAAATGTTGAATGCGTAGGACCCCAAATAAGAATGATGATATAATGGAAAGAAAAGCGACCTCTTCAGCTCCGTCGCCGTCGGAATCTGTGTCCGACTCGACTTCTTCCTCGTCGGCGACGCTGGGCTGAGGGAGCTCGTCCCCAGTGGGACCAGCCATGCTAGCAGCAACGCCAGATTCTCCGGCTTATCTTCTTATCTCTGCTTGATTCCTTTTGATCAAAGTGCGACCTAAACGAGTTCACAGTTAATCCACGCCGTAAAAAAATATTGATGAAAAAGTTAATCGCGATTCTGCACCCCGAAACTGAAGCTACCAAAGAATGCAATATGATAGATACATCTTCTGACGGTGAAGTGAAAAAGTGAGCAGCAAAATGAGTAGCTTACCATAAAAAAAGGGCAGAGCAGCGATTTAGAGGAGAATTGGTTGCCTCCACCTGCTGCGAGAACGATGAGAGTTGCTGAGCGAGCCGGTCTAAACAGAAGCACATCAAAGAGTGCACAAGGTCATTGGGAATGCACTCGATATCAACAAAGTACATGAAAAGTAAAAACATAAGAGAGAGCAGAAGCCGAATCGTTCAAAATTACTCACGACTTAATTAGCTGTTTCGTCTATATCAGAGCAACAACCAGAACGTTATACATCACAGACGAATCCTAGGGCAAAGTGCATACCGTAATTATCGCAAAAGTCACGCATGCATTTTTCTTGCACACCACTTCGGTGGCCACAGCACACGAAAATAATTTCCTCCATTTTGTTCACGCCTTCTTAATTTAATTCTTGAGAGTGAATAAAAGAGAACAGTCAGTGGCTGAACCATTTCCGTAAAAAAGAAAACAGGCTTGTGGACATAAAAATCAAATGAAATATTTATTCCTTTCTATGACACATTCCATACAATTGGCACTAGCAAGCAGTCTCATCGAGACAGAATAAGCCTAGTGAGTTGGCAGTCATTGCGGAAGCAACCACGGCAGAGCAGCTGCAGTTGCGCATCGCGGCGGCCAAGGAGATGGTTCTTCACTACTTCGGATATCCCTTGGACCAGGACAGGGGATAGCTGAGGCTTGACTAGAAAGGTGTTGGGGTGGTTGGTGAGCAGAGAAGGAAGATGGGAGATGGTGTCGAAGGAGGGAAGAAGAGCAGTGACGGGCAGGACAAGCACTCGCTTCTCCTTCCCGAAAGAGCTGAGTTGGGAGGAGATACTCTCAGAGAGAGGGAAGGGAAGCGGCCACTGATGCCAGGAGTTGTAGAAGGCGAGTCGCCATGGCCTCTGCGCCCTGCTGCCCGCCATCGTCCTCTCACAACTCGCCCACACTGATCTACGATAGTCGCGTGCCCCGAGCCCGCGGGTCGAAGGAGCGACATATAGCACTGCGTCCACGTCACTTCGACGTTGCTCCAGTTCCCCACTCCAGTGCTTGACAGGAAATGGAAAATATTAAACAGTTTAAATTGTATTATTGAATCGTTAATTCGGTAAGAATTTTTAATTAGTATTAGCATAAAACATTGAACATATAACCGTCACACCCGGTTTTATGATAGTGGCGAAAATAAATGGAAATGAAAATAAAGAAGGAAAAAGTGGATACACTAGCGAGGAGAGGATGGGAACTCCATCGGTGAATGGCGGAAAGTTGAATGGCAGCAGAGGAGAGCGGCTGGAGACGAGAGTGTGGCCCTTCGGAAGATTCGATTGTCTTCTCGGCCACAACCCTCGCCATCTCATTCAGCAAGAGACCAGAGTCGTAACATGCGAAGTGGGGAGAAAGAGGCATCAACACCACTTCGCTGCTCCCTCCCTCTCTCCAAAGCATCACTATTTCACGCATTAGGACAACGAAAATGGTCTCATGTTAATTTGATACCAAAATTACGATAAAGTACCGAAGAGAAAAATATCAGTGAAGAGGAATATTGAACTTAAACATTTAAACTACTAACTTGAGAATATTCAGAAGAACTTCCTCTGTGTTTGGAGTCAAATATGGCGAAGCAGTGGAGACGGTAAACGGAGCTCTTTCTGGTAGAAGAGAAGTCAGGGCGCTTCGAACACCGGCTTCCAAGGGACGAAGAGTTGTCTCGCAAATCTCTCCTCTCAGGCCATACTCGGCGATGCACTTTCCAGCTGAGCGAGGCAGCAGCCATGTGGGGAACGAGCTGCAAATAATAACATCTAAATATTTGTCTAATAATTCATTTCTAATTCGCATCTTCGACTAACAGTCTCCATTTACGCGGTAGATTGTAGTAACTGGTTGCAAAGTTAGCAAGAAAGTTCCTGGTGTAGAACTCGCTCTTGGGATGACCTTCATGGAGGAACACGACGTGAGTCTTGGTCGAGGTAGCCTTCGATGACAACTTCCTGCTGCCACCACAGATCGCCCTGCTGGTTGAGCACGCTGCCTTCATTACTGACTCTGCTACACCTTCCGACGGGGCATCTACAAGCTAGGATAGAAATGAATTAAAGAACATTTTTTTATACTAAACATGAAAAATTAATGCTAGAGGACAGAGCAATAAAAGAGTCCGATCAAATTAATTTTGCGTTACGACTTCCGGTGTGAACCAGTGCGATGCTTCGTAACTATTGAAGGATTATGGAATTAGTCAGGAAGCCGAGATTGCAGATCGGGGAATTCCTCGTGTTCGTCGTTCTCCATGAGTCATCCAGAACTCTAAAACTGCAGGGTTTGCAAGCGGGTAGCCATGTACATATCACGAGGATCCTTGCAAGGACTCTGTGATCTTATCGAGGGTTAATTTTCTTACCTATTTTTCAAACCTTAAGGCGTTGATTCTGATCCACAATGATAGATTCTCTTCAGGAAAGCCTTCTGCTGTTCTCGGAAACAAGTTTTTTGATGTCCGCCTCGTAACTCACATTGAGTTCGGTCACAAGCCAGATAAATATGAGTCGAGGATCCTTGTTCTGTCCAAGTTTCGTCTCTTCATTATCTCCGGAAAGAACGCGAATTCGCTGAAGATCGACCGAAGCTATCACATTCTTTGCATTCGGAGCATTAATGTCGTTGACAAAGACGAAGTCAGTTCGGCTAAGATGATTAGTCTGATTGTACATGATAAACGTCTTTTAAGCTTTCCTTAATCTGTGACGAGAGCGGGAACAGGAAGAAACTGTCGTTCCGTGGCTATGCATCCGAAGAATTGGCACTCCACTTCTTGCGTGCACTTCGTCATTATTTCCCTGATATCTGTGCAGTTTTGCCAGTGCTTATCGAACTGCAGCCAAGGGATCTCTACCACAAAACGGAGGATCTTGTGATGGAGGTTGGTTTCTTTTGATAAGTATTTTGAATGATTAGCTCATTTCTTGAATCATTACAAACAATTATAAGGAAAATATGATATAAATCTGAAGGTGACTCCACGGCCATGCCACTCCTTCCGCCGGAGCTACGCTGCCCTCTGCGACTTTTACGATCTCGCATATCGGGACGAGGTGTCGTGGGATGTTGAGAAGATATACACAGCCAACAACATTCGAGATTTACGCTTTGAGGACTTCTCACATCTCTTAGCCAAGTGAATTGTGTCAGAAGTGGAGCAACCATCCAAGTACTCTATTTGTAGGGATTTGATAGCGATAGTAGCCGTCCTACAGTATTCTTCGTACTTCACTGGTCTATTCCTGGAGGGAATGAAACTGTCGCCAGAGATGGTCGATGTTGTACTCAGCGTTGTAAGATACTCCGTGTCGCTTCGCAAACTTCAGCTCAGCAACTGCGGGCTGACCAAGTCAGTTAATTACTACATTTACGATTTTCGCATTAACTGTTCAGTTTTTGTTTCAAAATAGCACATACAGTTTAGTGAAATTGTAGCTAAATAAATGTGTCATTGGTTTCCTTTTCCATATCTGTTATGTTTCATAAAAAGGTATGACGAATTTTGTTAGTGAGAAATTTAGGGAAAAACAACATGAGGATGGCAGTAGAACAACAATAATAAATGTAGAAAATGATACATGATTGCTAAAAAAAAAAACATTTTTTTTTTACTTTTTGTACTTGGAGGCAGAACATTTGTAATTCTTCTACAACTTTTTTGTTCACCGTTGAGTTCACATTCTTCAGGGAGTTTCCGGTACAGCTAGCGACTTCCCTTCAACGGAACCAAGCCATTCCTCTCGAAGTTGTTGACCTATCTAAGAATCTGATCGAGGACAAGAAAGGTACAGATACTCCTGTTTATTCCATTTCCGCTTCCATGGTGTCTCCCTTCTGTGTCTCACTCTGCCGTGCTTTCTCGTTGTCAGGTATTCCCACTCTGACCACAGCCCTGGCTCGTCTGCCGGGTGTCCGGGCTGTTCTGATGAGTGAGTGCAATCTGAGTGAGAAGAGTTCTTCCGCCGTCTGCGGTTCCTTCTACTCATTCCTCTCTTCTGCTGCTCCCAGCAAGTCTCTCACTCATATCAGCCTTGCATCTAATCCACTCAAGGTATTTCAATCCGATTCTTGTCTTATTATGCATTGTTGAAATAATATATTCCTGTAGAAATGATTAATTTCCATATATCTTGAAGGATGACCTTTCCTCGCTGATCAACTTGCTGTCCGTGTGCACTTCTCTTCGCATCCTCGACCTTTCAGACACGCAAGTATGATACTCTCGAGAATGTATTTGAATCTGACTACAGTTTTGCATTCTTTCATTTCCTGATGGTATGTAAGCCCTGAACATCTCTGAAGTGAGTTAATGTACCATGCAAGAAGAGGCACGTTTCAGGCCGTGCTCGACCGATTGTGGCCTGCGCTGAAGTTCGGCTGCCTTCAGCTGGAGAAGCTGCTCTTGGCCGGCTGCCAGATCAGCAAGAAGCCCACGGAACTCGGCCCTGCCAAGGACTTCTTCGCTGCTTCCGTCGGCCTTTCCACTCTCGATCTGCGACGCTCTCCCCTGCAGCCTGACCTCCTCAGAGCTATCCTGAGCGGCCTCAGCACTAACCACCAGGTAACATAGAAACAACTTTAATTCCCTTTAAATTCTCCTAGCCGAGAATTTTTTTTATTTCCTCTTGAATTCTCTTTTCTGTCTTAATCTGAAATTTAACAAAGATTCTTTTTTCAGCTGGCACCTTTCACACTTCTGCTCGATGGAAGTTGTGAGAAGTGCGGGTCTGTTCTGGAAGAATGTCTCCCTTCAGTCAGGGCTTCTGTTCTTTCTCTCCGCGACAACAACTTTGAAGCAGAGACTCTGGTAATTAAGAGTAGAGAATGAGGAAGACAACTTGAGTGAATGCCTTCAGGGAGTGGTCACTTCCCTCTCTCGCATGCCTTCCCTCCGTCGACTCGACATCGGAGGAGCCAATCTGACAACCTTGAAGAAGTCTGCTAAGCACGGTTCTACCATTGGCAAGATCATCGGAGAGATGGTCAAACTGGTCGCGGAGGAAACGGTATCTTTCGCCCTACCAAAAAGATAGCATGCCTTTCTGTTTCATTCTTTTCCTTTGCTCCCCGCTTTCTTCCCTCTCTTCTCTCTTCTTTTTGTGTCTCCTTTCTCTTTTTCATGTCTTCTTTCTATCCCTTCTTTCTTCTTCTTTCTAGAAGCTGGAAGAGTTGTCTCTGTCGGATGCGCATCTCGGCTCTCACTTGACAGTTCTTCTCAACTCTCTCGGCGCATCGAGTACTCTTCGTCTTCTTGACATTTCCTACAACGATCTTGGAACATTTGGCGCGAGGATATTGAGCAAGGTATCACTTGCATTCCATAATTGTTGCCTATTGCGAAGGTACTGACAATGAGAAGAAGAATGCTGCAGGCCCTGCAAGTGAACACTTCCCTCCGCTGCCTCCTCCTCGACGGCAATCACCTCGGAACGGAGGGACTAAGTGACATCGCTTCTGCTCTCGCCCTCAACCACTCCCTCCTCTCTCTCCCCTCTCCGCTCTCCGATGCTGCCGAGGGAGTCGCTAAGGTTCTTGATGAAGCACTGCTTGTTATAACTTCTTTCTTCCCACTTTATGGTGGTGCCATTATCAAAGGGGGGGGGGGGAAGTGGACAAAAAAAGTGAAGTTTTGCGGACTACGCCCTGGTCTCTATCATCGAGCGCACTCTGACAATGAGAACTCTAGTTGTTCAGGAAGCGGGTGATGAGAGAGAGAGAGAGTCGTAACCGCTTATAATTTTGCTGCAGTGAGTTTTGTAACGGACTAGAGAAATGCATTAATTTGAGGGAGAAAAGGCTCGAGTGGCCTCAGCCCTGGCAGCGATCGAAGAGAGACTCGGCAGGAATCGCAACTCGCTTTCCCTCTACGAACTCTGCCGCCAGAGAGCGGGCGGCACTGACGGACTGTCTCCCCTCCCGGACATCTCTTCTGCTGTCTCCTCTTTTGCTTGTTCTGTCAGCTTCCTTTTCTCTCTCTATATTGATTTGGTTAAATGAAGTTAATTGAATTACTTTTACAGATTCGCGAGGCAACTCATTCGTGGCTGAGAGAAACTCTTCGTGTGAACAGAGAGAATCTCCCCCACAATCAATCAGAGTCACTCGTCCAAGTGGAGAATGCTGCCATCGCGGCACTCGAGGAAGCCGTCACCAGAGATGCCCATCGTTGCATCTCGTTTGTTTTTCCGTATCAATTGCTCATCATATCGATCACTTTTTTTGCATTTCTCTCTCTCTCATCATATCGATTACTTGTTTTTGGATCTCTCTTTCTCTCTCCTCTCTCTCTCTCTCCTCTCTCTACAGAGAGTGGTGCTGGCGTGAAACGGTGCTGAGTGGGTCAGAAGGAGTGGGCGGTGCTTACCTCCCCGATTCCTCTCGCCACTCCGTCCGCCGCCGCGCCGAGACTCCCTCGGACGCGGCGCCTTCTCCCATCTACCGCCCTCGTTCCATCTTCAACGAACCGCCTCCTCCGCCAGCTACCGAAGTATGATTTTGTATTCGGATGACTCCTATCGGGAATCCCGATTAGGGATGAGAATATCAAAGGTTTGGTGTTAAGGAGAGCGTGACTGAGCTGGACCAGCCTCCCAAGCCGTCGTCACTCATTCACCCCTCGAAGACCCGCGCGCGGCCCGCTCACCGCCTGCAGAACTCGGCCGCCCGCGTCGTGCCGGCCGCCACTCTTCTTGTCGAAGAGGACAACAGATCCAGCTCGCCCTCTCTCGTCTCCTCTGGGCCCACTTCCAACTCATGCGTTAGTATTTCAATTCACAGAAAGAAATGGGTACAGGGTGGAAGAAAGTAGACTACACAAAACTATGAGGAGTGCACACTGGGTGAAAGCTTAACTTTTTGTAGTGCGGCTCACCTCGACTGGCAATGGTTCCTGACAAGGCGTGGCTGCAAGAGCAGCAAGAAAGTGCAGAACCGGAAGGCACTGCCGGAGGCCCTGCTCCCCCTCCTCTTCCCCGTCGCCACCCCCCAGGGGCTCCTCCGCTGCTCCCTCCCAAGCCAGACAAGAGTCGTGACCAGTCCCCTGCTGCTGCTGTCCGCAGATCGGTCGCCGACATGGCTCGTCTCTTTACTTCTCGTTAGAACTTCTTTTCCTCTAATCTTGCCCTTGCCTCCTAAGGAGTTCTATTTCAGCAATTGTATTAATTATGTTACCTTTAATCCCGTTTTGTTTGAATATGTTAAGTGCAACGCCCCATCTTTTTGCTTCCATTAATTCGCCGCGGGTTCCCCTTCGCCTTAGCATGAATTCATCGTGCTCATGCTGCTACGCGACACATTATCATTCTAATAAGCATTATACTCGTTTCGCTTTCTCCTGCTCAAATGGCTAGCAAAATGTTGATTTATACAGAAGTTGTGATGTTGAGAAGTCCGAGGGTTCCATCGTCGCTTCTAACGACAGGTATAGTGTAAATACGCAAGGCTGTGTATGTCCGGTCCGTTTTTCAGTCCTTTTACTGCTAACTTCCGGAATCCCCTCCCCATTATTTATTACTGTACATTGTTATTTCAAAGTGTCGTTGCTCAAGTGGTTGTTCCTGGCTTCAAAACTCAACTCACTTTTATCTACAAATCGTCAGACAGAACCATTTTTGCTTTCCCTGGCGGGTAAGATGTGCTTATATCCCCTTTTGGCATGCATACTTTTCACACAATATAAATTATCTATCTCTAACGAATAAAGCACGGAATACATTTTAAAGAGTAATGCGGAAGAGCTAACATTGTGGTGATTATGCGTCAGATTCGGGAGCGGGAGCGGTTGTAGCAGGGGCCGAGGACTTGTTCGATGAACGGATTCGATCCAGTTGCGCCTGCGGATCAATCTGAGAGGAAGCGGCAGAGACAGCAGAGGAAGTCTTGGGGGCGGGTTTATCCTTGAGTAGATTGGAGAAGAAGGAAGCAAGGGGAGAGTTGTTGTCAGCGCCCGCGTTCTCATCAATGAGAGGGGCCTTCTTGTGAGCGGGCGCTGAGCTCTCCTGCTGCAGAAGTCTCTGCAGGAATGCCTGTTCGTCCTCGGCCTCCACCAGCTGCTCCTTCCCCGTCGCCTTCTCTCTCGTCGGCTCCAACGGCACGTCCACGTCGGCCACGCCCTCCTTGATGATGTCGATCTTCTTTTCGTTGTCCCATCCGGCAGGCACAAAGAGACTCTCTCGCTCAATGATTTGAGCGGGCGCGGTGAAGGAGAGATTGTAGGCGCGGGACGAGACGTATTTGTACAGCAGCTGCACATTCTGGCCCTGAAGCACACACACAAGGGAATCGATAGCTTCATCGAAGAAATGAAGATCCAACCTTCTTAGAAGAGACATAGAAGAGAGCAGCGCCGTGGGCAAGGCAAAATCGGCGGATTTGCACCAAATGACGATCAGACTGCGCCGACGACATTTCGTTTCCTACAATCGGTTTAAAAGATGAAAATGAGCGACTTCAAGAGAAAAGGAAATTGAAATCTCAAAGAGTAATTACAAAAGCCATTATCCTCTAAGATGCCCTGACCGAGATCGCTCTTCGTGACGACTACAACGAGGCAGCAGCCAGTGTTCTCGGTCAGCACCCCTTGAGGAAGCGGCAGCAATCCCGTGTCCTCCAGGCCGCCGATCACGGACGACGCCATCGAACTCTCCACGGGCTCCACGTATTCTTGCCAGAAACGCTCTTCTTAAAACATCACTCATTCGCATAGAAAGAAAAGAAGCAGAGTGACGGACGCGCTTGCTTGGCTTCGTTGATCGTCGCCTTCTCGTACTTTTGATTGACTTGAGCCGACAAGACATTCGCCCATCTTCGGAGGGAGTGGATGATGCCTGGATATTTACCATGATCTTGCCAAATAAAATGTCTAAAATATCGTAATACCTGGATTATCGAGTGCCGCAGTGAGAAGGATGACAGAACGAGCAGGAGATTGTGATGGCAGAGCATGGCTCAGGAGAGGAGCGAAGGCTTCATCGCCATCCAACAACCATACCTACAACTATCCTAATCTCATTGATTCTGGTGGCTTCAAATGCACTAACAGGCAAAGTCATCGACTCGGCTGGCCCAAGACCGCCGCCGGCAGTGCCGAGTTGGTAGGCGTAGCTTCCATCTCGATCTGCTTGCACGTTCAAGGTGTGGAACTCAAGGGCTGAGCTCTTCATCCAACTCTCTGTCTTCTCCAGCTTCGAGAGAAGTGAACTTGCTCCACATTTCGAATCTCCTGAACATTTGCTGCCCTCCATATGGCGCCATAAAAACATGTAATACACATATAAACAAGAGCATAAACATACCCAAAATAATGACGCTGGCTTGAATATTGTTGCTCGCTTTAGCACTCACTTCGGACAGAATTCTAGTCCTTAAAACGCGACTTTGTCTATTGGCAAAGAAAATTATGAAATAGAATTTTGAACGCGCCATATCTTCTCATCCTCGTCCTTGTTTTTGCCGCTGAGATGAGTGGATGAGTTTCCCGATGGATTTAGCCGAGGCAGGAGCTCATTCTCCACTGTTACCATCTCTGAAAAAGAAGGATTTCGGCTTGTAAATCAACTAAACAGAAGACCAATAGAATAAAAGGAATTCTCCCACAGGGATGATTAACCCATCGGACACAAAGTGACCTAAAGAAATCAGCCGCGATGCATGACCGCAACGCAAGAAATGGGCGAGCCCAGTTCAACGGAGCATTCGTATTGGTCTATTTTTATGTTGAAACGCCACTTTCTTCTTTTCAATCTATTATGTCGTTTCTTTTCTTTTTAATTCTTGTCTCTCGCTACTTTTCTTTTTAATTCTATGTCTCTTATTAATTGGATTTTTTCTTTAGCTCGGCATGGGAGCGGATGGCGGAACAATTCCGAAGCGCTGCGAATTGGTGAAGAAGAAGAAGAAAACGGAGAAGATTGAGAAGAGTGTGAAGAACGCGACGAAGTGGCGAACTTGCCAAGTCTCGCAGCAACCGCTGAAGAAACCGATCATTGCCGACCGACTTGGCAATCTCTTCAACAAGGAAGCCGTCATCGAGGCGCTCCTCAACAAGACTCTTCCTCCGAATGCCGCGCACATTAAGGGAATGAAGGTACTATTTAACCTGCATGAATAACTCCGTTCATTCGATAATTTTTTTTCTGTTCCATATGAAGAACAAGTTCATTACTTCCAGGACTTCAAAGAATTGCGCCTGACGGAGAACAAGGACTTCAAGGACGGCGACAGCAAGGGAGGAGATGCGTACAATGATGTGAACCAGACGCCGTTCCTGTGCCCGGTGACTTCAGTGCCTATGAATGGAATCAACTCCTTCATCTTCAACTGGAAGTGCGGTTGCGTCATCAGCGAGAAGGCGGTTTCCGAGATTAAGGTCTTTTTTGCTTTTTTTTATATCCACTTTCTCTTTTAATTTCTTTGGTTTTTCAATCTTCTTTGAAATAAGCAATCTAGAAAATCAAATGAGGTATATTTTTGAGCTACTCAGAGTATTATTCTTCAGGGAGAGAAGGCGTGTCATGGATGCGGTCTTGAGTGGAAAAATGAAGATGTTGTCGTGCTTTATCCCGAAGAAGAACTTCTCGAAAAGTACAAGGAAGCATTGGACCGAAAGAAATTGAAGAAGAAGGAGAAGGAAACGGCCTCCGCTTCTGTTGCCGGACCTTCTTCCTCCAAATTACCTCCTCCAATGAGCAACGGTGGAGATGTTGCAGTCAAGAAGGAAATCAAGAAAGAAAACGGCACCAGCGTCGAGAATTTATGTACGTTAATTTGCTTTGGGTATTTATATTTTTATGATTATAGCCAGCGCGAAGCGCTGGCTCTAATTTGGTTTTTATTTATTGTATCCTGATTTAATGTCTTTATAATATTCTCAACTATTAAAAAACTCCATGATTACAGTGAAAAGAAAGGCGACGTCTATCCAAGATGACAAGACAAAAACAGATGCCTACAAGAAACTCTTCACAACGTGCGAGGCAGCAAAGAACAAACCCGCTAATCATTGGGTCACGTACAATCCGCTTTTCTATTAATATTTTCGATCATTCCTCATTCATTGTCTCACATTCATTCTGGTACTTTAACTTGTATATATTTCATTATAGTATAAGAGTCTTGATAAACGATCTCGGAAAATCTATTCTGGTTTCATATATTTCTTCGTGAGAATGAGAGAGATTACAGTAGAAACAACTTGAGCGAGCAGCTCAATGGTAATGTCTTCGTCAAGGACGGGGATGTGAATG